>VYZQ01010964.1:35214-54839 GCA_013400655.1 Mystacornis crossleyi
TAAAAGCCCTCTGCTGCTGTTTGGGAGCAGTGAGGCACTGGCACAGGGTGCTTGGAGAATCTGTGGATGCCCCATCCCTGGAAGTGTTCAAGGCCAGCTTGGATGGGGCTCTGAGAAACCTGGTCTAGTGGAAGATGTCCCTGTCCATGGCAGGGAGTTTGAATCTCGATGATCTTTAAGGTCCAAGCCAAACCATTGATTCTATTATTCTGCAGGGAGCAGGCTGGTGTGGAAGCATCAGACCTTGCAAAAGCAACTGATTCTGCCTAAAAGGCTTGGGGGTTACCACGTTGAGGGGGAATAAAGGCTCACCCCGAAACTATGGCACTCTGGTGAGTCTGCTGAGAAGGCTGGGGGCAGGCAGGCAGCGCTGCCTCGCCGCTCAAAGGGCTGTGAAGGAGGTGCAGTCCAATCTCAGAGACAGGAGTTGATGGTAGGTGCTTTTCCAGGGAGTTCAGCCTGGGTATTCCTCATGCACCACAGGCTACCCAACAGGATGGGGGAATGTGGGGTATCCTTGCTGAAGGGACAGACATAAATCAGCCCATGACACAAGTTAATGAGGAGCATAACGAGGGGTGAGAAGATGAGGGTGGCTGATAGCAGACAAAGCTTATGCAACTGGGAACATCTCGCGTGGCTGGGACACTGGCTCATAACCTCTACTGGCTGTGACAGATGAGGTTAAAAGGATCATCTCCTTATTCTTCCCAAAAATGTCTATCTTTGGCAGACAGTAAATCCTGGCAGTTTGAGACGGTGAACATTACAGAAAGCTGTGAGGACTTCAGAAACAAATCACAACTTTTTACCCTACAGGAAATCTTTAGAACATCTGGAGGGCAGCTATAATATTTTCTTGTTTTATGTTTTAATTACATTTTGAGATTGTTAGGCTAAGTATCCTCTTCTTTAAAAAGAGAAAACTTCGTGCTCAAAATATACAGAAAATTAAGTATCTACCAAGAACTGTTTTGGTTAGTTGTCACTTGTAACTCACTATATTATAAATAATAAGAGAGGGAACATCAAAACATGAGTTTCAACAATTTTCACCAAGAGTTCAACAAAGAAATAGACTATAGGTGTTGACAAGAATTGTTTAGCAGGGAATGATATTGCATAATGCAGAGCCTGTGAACATCAGCTTTACATAAACTTTTTCCATATGAGATGTTAATCAGGATGGAGAACTGAAGGATCTGAAAACAATCAACATTTCTCCTTTGAAACCCTTGATGTTCAGTGTGAAGAGCTCATGCTATCCCTGTGTGGTGGGAGTGCAGGAGGATGTGAGGTAGCCATGGGCTGATCAGAGGTGGGCAAGTTTCCTGAGATGTGTTGGGCTGAAAGCTCCACATTGCTCAGCCTGAGCCCACTGAAGGAAGGTGCTTGCTTGCGATAGAGGTGTGGGAGCCAGTGAAATGAACTTCTGAACCAGGGTAAACCAGACCTGAATGAAACTGGGATGGTGTTTCAATGATAAAAGTTAATAAAAGAAGGAGTAGAAAGTGCCTGGGATGTTTTAAAGGAAGAGTGCAAGGGGAAGCCAGCAGCAAAGGAGACAGAACTACAGATGTACCCGCATATCTTAGATGAATAGATGGATTACTATAGTTCCTACAAACTGACTTGGGTGATAAATGAAAATATTCACAATGTTAATGTAATGGCAATATGCAAAATACCAGTGTATCTTCAAACATACTGATAGAAATATATTTCATATGCCTATGACTACATATGAAAATATATAAGCATGATTCATGTATCTTTTGAACCAGAATTTGTAAGGAAGGATTATTTTTCAGAAACGTAAACAACTGTGTTTGGCAGTTTCCAAGAGAGATTTCAATTTTGCATTTTCAAATTACATTTTCATTGTCACAAATGCAAAATGCATTTGCAAAAAAAAAAAAAAAAAGCTGGTTGCCCTATTTACCTTTGTATAAAGATCTAGCGGTGAAATACAGTTTGATTCCAAAATATATGCTGTTCCCAAGGGAACTGCTGCTTGAAAGGACTTACTAGCTCTGATTAGACCGATGAGACA
Organism: Mystacornis crossleyi; assembly: GCA_013400655.1. NCBI lineage: Eukaryota > Metazoa > Chordata > Aves > Passeriformes > Timaliidae > Mystacornis > Mystacornis crossleyi. The sequence continues at coordinate 37,268 of VYZQ01010964.1, forward strand.
ATCTCTCATGAGCTTAAGCTCTCATCTTAAGCTAGTATGAAGCCAGAGAAAGACAACTGGCTTGAAGAACCTGTGTTGCAGTCACCTGGCAAGCTTCTCTTCCTTGGGTAAAGGGACCAAACCAAGCTTACTATGACCACAGTGTTGCTTTTAGCTCAGAGCAGCAGACTGGCAGAATATGAGGGTCGGATCCACCACCGTGGTTGGTATTGCCTCATTATGTGCTCTTGCCACGCCCATTTAAACTAGCAGTGACTTCATCTGTTCAAGTTAGGGGCAAAACTTTCCTTAGACTGTGGGGCACAGCAAGTTCTGAATTAAAATGTCTCTTCTTTTGGTGCTAAACTCAAGGCAACAGCACCCTGGGAAGGTTCAGGGCACCATGCCCAGATCCACTGCACCTGCCATCAGTCTGACATCTCCATCATCTCTAGCCCACCAGGGAAGGCTGCTGGGCTGTGTGTAGCCCTGCTGCTCCCAGGACCTGGCACAGAGACTGGTGAGACCTCTTTCTCTCACTTTCTCCCCACTGGGACTGGACCCCCTCTGCTTACATTCGAGTTACAGTGGGTCAGATCCTCAGTATGCACAACTCGGGAATGCACCTTTAAGTGCGATACTTCAAATTATCTAATTTTTTTGTCCCTCTAAATGCTTTTGGGATCTATTCCTGGAGTTTCTTAAATTTTTTTTTTCAGCACCATTAATCATAAAGATTATTGCAAACTCAAGCAATTTTTTACTTAAATAAAGTCACTCATACATATACTTTCACTCACCACCTCTTGGGGAGCTAATGTTTATATGCTGAATTCTGCAATAACAGTTTAACTCCAGTGTGCCCACTGCCCACCATAAATGCCAGTGCATTTCTCTTTCAAGTAACATAGTATATTTTGGACTTTAGGAAAGTGAAGCTAGAACAATCCCAAAATTGGAGTGTTTATTCCCAGAAATAATGACACAGAGTCATGTGGGAGTGCCTTTCGAGAGCTGCATCTGTGCTCTGCAGAATGAGGCTCAGGATCAGAATCAGAAGACAAAATCTCTTGGTTGCATATCCAGCTTCTCTCTCCCACTCTCAGGACTGTCACCACACAACCCCAACCCATGGTCTTTCTCATCTTGCATGGCCACAAACAGATGCCTTGGCCCCTCTGGTCTTGGCAACTGTGCTACATACCAGTTACTTTCCACACACCAAAAAAAAAAAAAAAGTCTGAACTGTTTTCCTTTCCCTGACCTTTGGCCAACACTCGCTGTCCTTCTATAAATAATTCCCCACCTTTGTTTAAACTCCTAAACTGAAGGTATTTATTGCTTGTCGTCATATTCCTCAGCATTTTCCTCTCTGCTAAATATAATGGTGATCTGTAGTCACTCTTCATGTCTTACCCTCCCACCCATCTATCCATCCTTCCATCTGTCCCTCCTGACCTGACCCACAGACATGTAAGGCATTTTCAGCCAACCAACAGGAAAGAGGAACTTGTCCCTGGAGGGATGGGGAAGGAAGGACACGGTGGAGGCAGAGGGCAGGATTGCCATGCACAGCTTACAGAACCCACCAGATCACCTCCTTTTCACTTGAAGAAAGTGCCTGATCCCATGGAACCCTGCTCCCAACAAGGCTATTATACACAGGCTGCAGGACAGTCAAATTTCATTATCCCTTCTGCAAAACATATGGAGGAAACAAAATGTTGGAGGATACTCCAGTGACAGCTAATGACATTACTGAAATTACTATAAATATCATCTTTAATCTAATCAAAAACAGTATATCAAAGACATTAAAGCTGCAGATGCTTACTGTGCCAGGGGGGAACCAAATGAAGCTTTACAGATGTGTCATACTGTGAAGTTGTATTTGCATAATAGAAAATGAATGCTGGTTGTATCTTGGATTTCTGCTGCTTTTTAAGCCGGGGGGATCTGGACATTACATTTAGTGAAGATCTTTCTAGGTAGCCCAAGGTTTGGGTAGACAAACAAAAATACAAATTATCTGCCAGCCTGACAAAAAAAATTCTAACGAATGGTCACTTCATCCCTTGCTAATTATTACCTGGGCCACTCTGTCATGTACTTAATTAGCATCATTTCTCTTGAAAGCACATTTCACTGAACCAATGCCGGCTGCAGGGTAAGAACCAACAAAGTAACATCAATCAGTTAATTAACTAGTTAACACATTTCCTTCCCTCTTAATTCCTGCTTTTGATTTTCTTTTAGCTGCTTTTAGCATCTGAATTTTCAGGAGGTTTGTTTCTGGGCAACCAGTGGTAGTGATGTGAGCGAGGGACCCTACCAACATGACCTTCATGATATTATTTTGCTACTGTAGGGAGAGGTTTGTGCTCTCGTGGGGTCCCTAGCACCAAGGGGAACACTTCTGGGAAATAAAAGAACAGGTGTACCTTTATTAAATACAGGCACAATCCTGCTTACTGCTGGAAAAATGAACAGAGACAGCACTACTCCCACCACTGGGCTCAGGCTTCCCCACCGGTGCTCACCAGAGCAGGAGAAGCTCCCAGGCTTCAGCACAGTGCTGCTTCCTGAGACAGAATGTTTCCAAAATGGCAGAGCTACAACAACTCTGGGCTTCTATAAGCATGAACCAAGACACTCTGACTGATCTGGGAGATGAACTGCTCCCTCAGTGTGCTCTCCTATGTCAACCAAAAACTCTACATTGCAGGGGCTTTTGAAATCTCATTAAAAGAGAGAGAGTCTAATAACATTTTTATTTGACCTCATTTCAGAAGAAGGTACTGAGCTAAGAAAAGAAGAACCTGGTGAGGTGTTTCTGTTTTGCTTTAGGTTGTCTGTTCCTCTGTGCGGTCACCCCACTCAGCCATGCCTCCCTCCAAAGACTACTTAAACCTCAATGATGTCCTTTCCTGAACTGTTCTGGTCTCCCAGCAGCCCTTCCTCCAGCTACCCTAGTTTGGGCCATGCTCCTGCTTCCCTCTTTAGTGTCATGGGATTAGAACTTGTCTCTGATAAAGCACCTCATGCAGTTGGATTACATGGAATGAGGTGTGGATCCCACAGCAATGTGCTTTATCTGTCCGCAGCCAGCTCTTTGGCAGCAGATTTCAGGGTTCTCCTGAATGGACCATGGTGGGAAATGCATTATCAGAGCAGAACAGGGTGACATTGTCCTGGTAACTCGGCATGAGCATTGTCTGTGGTCAACCCTGTGGTCACAAACCTCAGCAGGAGCATTGCACTGAGCAGAACAGCAGAGCAGAGCTCTGACTTCACAAGATGGCCAAGGCTGGATTTCACTGGACTGCACACTAGATTTTACCTGGCATGAGGCCCACATGTGGTCTCTACTGAAAAAAAAAAATGGATTTTGTCCTGAAAGATTACATGCCTGGATTTATTTAAACTGCCATTTGCATGAAGATATTCATTAAAAAAGAAAGCATCAGGAAAAGAAAGAGGTTCACTGGGAAAAGGATTTCTGTTCAGCTTTAATTTAAGTGGAAAATAATGTTTGTACTGCTGCATGGCAAATATATTAGAAGGATTTGAGATTATAATATAGAGTAGGTTAATGGCAGTTTCATAATCTAATCTGCTGTTGAATTCCAGTTTTACCGACCATCTTTCCTCCTCGGGCTTAGAAAGTCTTTGTGTTTCCATAAACTCCAGCAGCTTGAAACAGTTCAGAGTTGAAAGCTCAGTGATTTAAATTTGCCATGCTGCTAAATGCTATGGCTTAAGAGCAGTGAATAACTGCAATATGGAGTTTCTTACACACCAGGGAGTCTCCAGCTCCATGAATTGGTGACAATCCATCCCAGGGATTTTTACCCTAGCTCCCATGGGCTGCTGCCTGCACACCCACATTTGGATAACTCCTCAGAGGCAAAACACACCAGCAATTTTACTTTGAAACATCGCTCATTTTCTCCAACTTCAGTGGACAAGGATGTCAAAAGCAAGCCCTAGAAAGGGAGGTCACATTGCATGGTACTCCTGGGCATCCCCTTCTCTGGGGACATAGACTGTGGGCAGACAAATTCCTCTTGAGAGGATGGGAAGCACAGAAGATGTGTTGATGTGGGTCTTATGGGGACCCCCAGTATGTGAACCCAGCCTTGAGGCATGGCCCATGTCCTGGTCCTCCTCTGTGCTTTAGAGGGATGCTCAGCGTGCTGTGCTCCATTAGAAGCAGATCTGAGGTGCAGAAGCACTGCATCGTGTTGTGTTTTTCCAGCTGCGTGAGAGGACATGAGCTGACTGTGCCTTCTAAATGATGCATTTAACTCAGCTCAACAGAAAATGTTGACAGACAGAACGTGGGTTTAGTATTTTGGTACTTATGGGGAAAGACTGGGGAAGGAGGAGGAGGATGTCCAACTGTTTAGAAGGGGAATATTTAAGGAAGATGCAGAAGAAGAAGCAGTCAGCAACTGGTACGCTTAACCTACAAATGTCAGCTTTACAGAGTGAGTCAGTCTAAAAATAACCTCCAATTGTCTCCCAGCTACTCCAGCAGCACAGCGAAGGCGCAAGTGCTGAGAAAAATCACCAGAGGGGGGAAGAAAGATTCTCTGTCTGGTGTTTTTTTATTAAAAAAACCCTATGCTTTTAGAAATTTCTGACTAAAAATGAAGCAAATAGTAGGCTCTCAGAAGTCTAGATGCAAGTTAACCTTGTTTAATTGCATTCACTCCATTTATTTTGCCTCTATTTATTTTACCTCTGAAAGGCAGCATAGGCTGAATTCCAGATATTCCGTGGAACACTATAAATATAAAACATGGATATCCTTGCATAATTGCATGAGAACTTCCCCTACCCCCCCGACTAGACTCCCTTTCCATACTCAGTATTTCAAATGAGAGTATTGAATATCTCTCTGTATAATTTGCATACTTTCTTTTTTAGCAGTCGCCTGCTCATTTATGCACTATGAACTATTCCTTTCTCTTTTCAGAGATCATTGAAGTACAGTTTGTCTACAGCAGCATTAAGTTAATCCATTATAATAATTCAGAGTAATTTTTAATGCATGATCCAGAAATCTGTAGAAGCTTTTTCCCTCCCTGTCTGAAGACACTGCTCCACAATAGGTGCACACTGGCTTCAAGATGTAGTAAGAGCCAGAATAATGCCAACACTGTTCCATCCCTATGTACTTCCATTTGATATTATAGAAACCAAAACCAAGCAAACCAACCAAAAAATCCAAAAGGAAGGATCTGAGACATGTGAACTTGTAAAAAACCAAGCAAAACTGCTGTAGAAAGAACTAAATATCTCTCCAGTGATATACAGGACTGGTGCTTACCTACAAATGTTCCAGAGATGGATCATTCTGCTGCAAATTAGAGGAGCTATTTTGCCTATTAATGCTACATAATTATCTGATTTAAAGTCTCCCTTCCAGTGTGGAATGAAGATGCCATGAGGTCTCTCCACTCTGGAGCAGATTTTCCAGAGGCTAGATTTTTAACAGTTAAGCCTAGAAAGTACCAATTTTGAGGTACATTTTTGAAGCATTCATCGTCTGCTCTGTTATATTGCCCTTTTCTACGCTGTGACTGAAAAAAATTACACAGCGGGGTTCCTGACAGGGTGTCCCCATGTCCCATGGACCCCAATGGCATTTTCACTGCCATAAGAAGGTCAAGCCCAAATGGATCAAGCTTGATGCTGATGCTGATGCTGCTCGGGAAAGATCAGTGGCAAGGATGTGGAGGAACACGTTATGAGGCAGGAGGATGGATGCTGCATTGGAAATAGCCTGTGTCCAGAGTGGGATGATGGCAGGGGCTGGTGTCCCTCAGGAACCAGGGGCTCAGCTGATGTGTAGTCATGAGTGCTTCTCCATGATGGGTTTGGGCCAGAGGTAAGAGCAGTCCCTCTCTTCCTAACACCACGTGGGCAGGACAGGTAAGGAGGCCATGAATGACAGTGTCCCTCAAGTGACTCTCCCCCACGGGGAAGCAGTGATAGGAACCTCCATACAGGTATCCTTACGCAGGCTGTGCCAGGCTTTAGTGCTCTGTGGTAGCATGCTGAGTGCATCGGAGCGTGGGAATGGATGGACACTGCAGAGCTGATGGCAGCAAATCACACATATGGGCACACTGGAAAGAACTGGCACAAAGCATTATTCAGCTGTTAATGAGTTATTTGAATTTTCCCTGGACTCACTGGAATCAGCCCCAGAGATGGACTCACATCATGGCAATACAGCTAGACTTGGACAGACCAGCAGTTTTGGGCTCCAATTGTTTAACGTGGCAGGAGCTCCATATGTGGCTCAAACATGCCAGATGGCCTAAAATACACACTATCCTAAATACTCCAACACCTCTCATGCCCTGCAAAGCCACCGAGCACCAGGCATGCAGTAAACATGGAACTGAATCCCCTCGAATGTGAGTTAGTGACAGACAAATTGAATAATCAGTTAAAGAGATCAGTTCTCCAGTTTGTATGGCTAAGTGGTTTGTTTTACTCAGTGATACCCACTTCCCTGATTCATTTAAATAATATCTCTCTGGGAGGGCTGATGGCAGGAGGTTTTAGTGACCAAGAGCCAGGGCTGTTTATATTTACATCATTGGTCTGAATCCAACAGAGAGCCTGATAGTGAAAGAAAATATTAGCCATCTGCCCTATGCTTGACAGCCTTGCTAGCAATAAAACCAAGAACTGATTAGATATGGAGGTTTTCTGAATATCCCTTGTTAGTGTTGGCCTTCCAGTTTGCAGAGGGACTTCCTTGACAAAGCAGAACCATCGGTCCTCTTGCCACCCTTCCCCATTCCTATCGGACCTGTAGGCAACTCTGGCAGTCTCCACCAGAGAAATACCAGCTTGTTACCAGTACTAAATACTGAAGAGAGAGAAAAATGGCTCTCTATAAGCCACTGCTTATTCTGGTGACGCGCCACATTGTTTTTGAACTAACAGATGCCACACAATGTCCAGCACTTATGAAAGGTAGGCCTTGCCCATTACTACATTATTGTAATGTTCTTGCTTGCCAAAACAGAGTCTTGTATTTTAGTATTTCCTACTTGCACTTGCATTTTGTCACATACTAAAATGCCTCAGCTGTAAAGCTAATGCTTTATAGCCTTAGACCTAGGGTGTAGATAGCTCCCACACCAGCAGCAGATGCGCAGGAGTTGGAAGCAGCTGTCTATGGCTTTGCTTCCCTTTTGCAGTGGCAGCTACCCCAGAGGGACTGCCTTACCTTGGGATCACTCCTCTGCCTAAAACACTGCCTTTGAAACTGCTGCTGGTAATGACAGACCAGTGGGCCTACATGTTAACAGCTAAAACAGCTCTTCTTGGTTTAAGTAGAAAAAATATCTTAAACATGATTCAGAGGGTGGATACAAGTGAGAATAGATGGTGTGCTACACCCCCTAGAAGCTATTGGGCTTGTAGCAGAAGCCAGCAGCAGGGATGAATAAGGCGAAGGTGTTGTTCCCATGCCCAGATAGACAGTATAGCCCATCTCCACACTGCTCACCTGGGAAGCAAGGGGGAGGGCAGAACGCCACACTTTGGGCAGGTGATTTGGTCCCCTTTGTTCTTCAGACAGAGACCCCCCAGCCCTCACTTGTGCATGTGTGTATTGAAGGGCGCCCGTGTGCATTTCAATAAATAATATCCCTTGCTTCTCACACAGCATTTCTGTGGCAAAAAGTTTGCACCACCTTACTTTTATTGTGTGTCTCGGCCAGAAAGATCCCTCCTACAAATGATGGACTTGCATCGTTCCACCTACACTTCATCACACAAGGCAGTAATAAATGCATGGAGTACCGTGCCTCAGGACAATCTGAGCACTGTGCAAAGGTCACTCTCTTCAGACCCTAATTGCTCAGCAAAAGTGACATTTAAAATGCATATCATTAAAATCATAACAAATTTATTTACCTCCTTCCTTATCGGGATTGTTTCTGCATACATTACACATTTGATATATTGAGTGCTCTGGAGGTCAGGATGTGTTTGCATCATAAAATAATGTCTTGTGGAATCACGGTGACATGGGCTGCCAGGCTCCCAATATTACTCATGGACTGACTGCTCTTGTAGGAACTATCACAAAATCCTAACAGCCAGAGAGGGCCAACACTCCCTGAGCTTTGTAGGAGGAGAGTGTGGTGGCTGTTTTAAAATGAACAAGTAATATTGCAAAAGTAGTGGGCAAATATTTTCGTGATCACTTCTGGACAGGAAGAAGAAAGGTGCAGCAAGAAGCACATGTGCATCTCTGCCTCAGTTCTGAACCAGTTGTTCAGTGCTAGCATTGGCTGACACATAAACACATGTATTTATCTTTCTTGCCATCATATATATGTGTGTATATCACTATATCTTTCTTTCTGTCTCAGAAGATGGCATTCAAGCCAATATTTTTTAGGAACTGGAGACAGTGCCCATCTAAAATGTCTAATAGATGTTTTCTCTTTCGCTTGCCATTAGATATCAAACACCACTTTTTAGCTTCATCAGCCTGAAAACCACATTTGCTGTGACAGCTGTTATCATAGCACCTCTGTGTTTCTATTTGCTGTGATATGATTAGTTGAAGGCTGATGAGCTAAAAGCAAGGTCAGATAGGACAGAATTACTCCAGGTAGCCTCAGTTTTCTCTATTTCACTTTTAATGTAAGCATTCATTTCTTTTTTACATGAAGTTAATTACTTGCCTTTTAATGTCTTTTGGGACACTTGGATTTGTGTGCCATAGAAGAGGAAAAAGGTTCTGTTACTACAATCATGGCAGCTTAATGTCAGTGCCAGAGGCTGAAGGAGATCTAGCTTGCCTTCTTGACTGAAGATGAAACAAATCTAACTAGTTATTCCTCCATGTGCTTAGCTCCCTTCTTCTACACAATGACTGAGGAGTCATATACTCTACTAAAGCATGCAGAAAATGTTTACTTGCTGCTTTACAAGGCCTGAACCAAAGCCTGCTGGATTCTTTCCAATCCATTGAATTTTAGTTGTTTGGTTTGGGGTTTTTTTATTAAAGCTGGGAGAATGTTTTTGGCAAACAACAAATTTGTCAAAAAATGTAGTTATGAAGAAGCGACTTGCAGAATTGAGTCCAACTTGGTAAACAGATTTAGCTGGGAAAGAAATAAAAAGCATTCATAAGAACATAACTGAGACTTTCCATGTTTTTCTTTGGAAATTATATATTTGTTCCACGTGTGACATTATTTAAAAGCTATAAAAAGGGATCTAGGTTGGCTAGACTTTATAGAAGAATCTCTTCTTTTTTCTTTGTTTTTTCCGGACTGGTCACTGAACAGACGTATTCCATGTGAGATTCTTACTCTTTTCCATCCCATCTTCTCTGTTTAAATCACTTTTATTTGCTTCTTGCTGCTTGTCTTCATAATTTGCAATGCTTTTCCCCAGCACGGATTCAGTTGAACAGATTCTAAGTTACTAATCTCCAAATTTATCACATCCAAAGGATACCACCATTGCTTGGCAGCAACCTCTAACATCAGAGCCCATGCAAAATGTAACAAATACTGGTTCTTGCTGTGCCTTCATATACTGATCTCAAAACACACTGTAAAGTAGACTAGAGGTAGAATCTGTAACCAGTGTGACACTTGCCAGTGGGTCAAGTATTATTTCCTCTTCACTTTGTATAGGGAACAGCCAAGAGACAAAGTAGACTTGTCTTTCATCCATGACAGAGTCTTCAAAGTGTAACCCCCTTCAATCCTTCAATGCTACTGCTAGATAAAACTACAGGATGGTATCCCATTTCTGCACCAAGCAGGATATCCTCTGATCAAATCAAATCAGGTAAGCAAAGGCTGCATTTTTCATTGCTGCATTGGCCTGTTGCTAATCCTGGTAAATGTGTCTCCTCCCCCCTGAGACCAGGATCAGACCCAAAAATCTTGATTTTTCTGGACACCCCCTTTCTGAAGTCTGCAGTTCATCACCCGGAGAAACCTTGCACAAGGATGGAGGGGGGGAGCAGGCAGCTTTTGCAGGTGGGAAGGCTGGCGTGTAGACTAACATCCTGCCCCTAGTCAAGCTGTCACACTCCTGGCAAGACCACTTGGTGATGCCAGCTTGCCGCCCCGGTACTGCACGGAGGGTGGGAACACACAAGCGGCTCCCTGGGGGGCGGCTTGGCTTGCGCTACAAACCAGGAGCAAGCTCTGGAGCTGGCTGCCCTGCTGGCTTCGATTGACTGCAGCTGCTTGTTTTCTCTCAGCGAGGCTGCTTCTGGAAAGCCTGTCTGTTTGACCTGTCTGCCTCCTTTCAGATGCTGAGCTTCTTCTCAGCTGCCTCATTTCCTCCCTGCGATCCTGACGGGGGCAGCCTAAAATCTCTCTGCCCAGTGGGCTTCCAGGTGACTTTCCGTCTATTTAATCTATCACTAAAACTTAATGCAAGGTCTTCCCATCTGAAAAAAATAGATCAAGGAACAGAGCATTCTTTTCCTTTCATGATGTTTTCTGATTTTTAACAACTATGCCCAGATATTTGTTTGACAGCTTTAAATCAAGAACTCAATCAAAAGCCTGTACCAACCCTGCACAGGAGCTTCCCTGGGATATTGCCTCACTCTTTCTGTCCTTTTTTTTTTAATTCTGCACAGCAGGAATGAAGGGCATAATAGTGGATATTGGAAATAAACTCTTGAGCAGTGGAAGGACCATCATTAGTGTTGACAAAAGCGGCTTTTGAGGCTGCGCCAAGATCAGATAAATGAGAACTGGTAGCAGACTCTGGCATAGCTTATGGATGTGAGGTTCAAGTTACCACTTTTTTGAATCAATTAACTTTTGTGATACTTTGTATAGATGGGTCTAAGCTGAGGGTTTCCCTTCAATTGAAGCAGAGATACCTTTGTCCAAGCTAATGAATTACTTCTCCTTGAGTGGTGCAAGAGGCTTCCCCTAATTTACTTCCAGGATGTTTAACCCTAGTCATTTCTCTCCCTTTTTTCACAGCTATCCCACATCCAGACTTTCCTGGTGAAAGCACATACGAGCCATGTGTGTGTGTGTGGGACAAATACACCTTCCTTTCCTGTGAAAACGCAAGAGGAAAGAGTTGGACTGCTCTTTTCAAAAGGGAATTTGTCATGATATCCCTGCATCTACAGCCAAAATGTGTGCTGACCACGAGGACCCAACTTTCACCTTCACCCATGGAAGAATTTAATTAATCTTTCTATACTGGCAGGCGAATAACATTTCCTGAAGAGAAAAATAAATGTTAATTTCCAGAGGTAATTAACAGTCACTGAATGAGACTAAAGGGCTTTCATCAAAATTACCAATCAGCTCAAATTTGAAGAGATTCTCTCCTCCTCATTGCTTCTTCATCTCATTCAGCCAGTCCTGTTGAATTAGTGCCTAATAGAGTCTCAGACATATTCATATCCTGTCAAATTCCCATCCTCCCAAGGAACTGTCCCTTTCAAATGGTAATACAGAGGGCGTATGATGTGCACTCGTTGCTATTTTGGATTTAACAGCTGGCTGCATTGCACCAAGGGTAGCTGTGGAAACTTAACTGAGGGATGTGTGTGTGCATGTGTGTGTGTGTGCGCGTGCGTACACATCTGTGTCTATAAACGCCTACTCCTTTGCAAATGATACCATTTATCTTAAATAATGCTCTCTTTATAACTCTAAAAGCTCTCTCTTTTTAGACCACAGCTGCTGAAGGGGAGAATAGTACAACTTCAACAACCAAGAGCATGGCCTCACCCCAGGACTCGGCTGTGCAGCCCCTTTCTCACACCAGTTTCAGCAGATGAGTAGGGCCACCATCAGTATCGGGTCACTGGTGGCCCTCATCAAGACCTAAGGGTTTAAGAAAGGCTCTCTTCAGGCTCTCCTCACCTTGGCCAAGGGAGGGGCAGCCCCAGGGATTCACTTGTTTTTACACAGTTTCAGATGTTCTCAACACAGCGCAGCACACACATTGGAGTGCCTGGGCAAAGAGGCAGATGGTCTAAGGGCTCCACAGAGCAGTATGAGCACAGAAATCCGGAACCCTCCCAGGTCACTGCAATATAAAACTCTCCCTCTTCCTGCTTTGTAAATATTTTGAGCCTGAGCCAAAGACAGGTGGTGTTTGCAGGGACATTCTCAGTGACTCCAGCTGGAGTACCTGTAATTTGGACATCTCAGGGGACCTCATGGTGACAACCAACAATGAGAGTTTCTAGTAAAACCTTTCTGTGTGCTGTGCCAGGGCACTTCTGGAGACAGCACTAGATGGGCACAGAGCATGACCTCTGTTAACAATATACACTACATGAAAGCTAATAATTCTGGCTAAAGCATATCAAAATAGGATGCTTGAAGCAAAACTAATGCATTATTCACTGCTTGTTGGGAATACAAGAACACAGAGATAGACATCTGAGCCTTGGGCCTTTTCTGAGATGTACTGTACATGGGCTCAGTGGGCTTATTGGCAGTACAGTGACTCTTACTGCCATGGAGCTTTTATTAGTAATAGCATTTAAAACCTTGCCCTGTGATCAAATAAAAAATAGTGTGTGTATTCATCTTTGCTTTCTAGTCACATACAGGGATGACAGATATTTCTAATGCTGTATTCATTTCCTTGGTGTAAAATGTGCCCTTTTTCCACCTTTACATTAAATCAGACAAATACTTGGTGAAACTCACAGAGTGAAATAGTGCAAAAATTGCCAATTTCTCAGTAGGTAGCTGAAAACAGTTCTGAACAGAGCACCAACATAATCAACTCCAACACAACATGCAGGCTCTGCTAATGTAATGCTTCTCAAAAATAAAAATGTGTAAAAAGGAAAAAATATTTTATATACTCATGATATAGAAATAAAAATCTTTGTAAAACAATTCAACAGCCACTATAAGAGCAACATTGTAGAAAAATCTGTTTGGGATTTGCCTAATTGCCTGCAGACAGCCTGCAATATAGACACCTGCCTCTGAACTAATCACTCTCTGGTCCTTTTGTGGTCAGAGAAACACTGACACTTGGGGAAGTGATTTATCTCTTCCTAAAGTAGATGTCCAAGAATTGCATCCTAAAAGTGTTATTTCTCCTGGCCAACCATAAAGGTTGAAGAGTGGTTAACTCAGATGTAAATTAATACACTGTAGATATACAAGCCTGTGGGTTGGTGGACAGGGGAGGAGGATGCTGAAGTCCACTCCATTCTCCCATTTGCCACAGTAGAAGGATCTGTACAATAAAAACAGATAACTCCTCCTCCTCCACAAAGATAGATTTCCACAGTTTCATCAGATGAGAGATTTTGGGTTCAAGGTGTTTTGCCATACATCACCAGAAATAGTATTATATGCCCAGACCTGCCCCACAATATCCTGTCAGACAGACAAACTTCTTCTGCAGGTGCTGCTGCAAAGAAGTTTTGGATCCCAGCAGTCCCAGCAAGTAAACCGGATTTATAGCACTGGTGAATCCTTCTTGGAGCCAGAAGCAGCTAGACTGGATCCCAATTACTGCTTAACAAGGTATGTCTTGTCAAAAAGGTTTTGAGGCCAACTTCTGATCCTAGCTGATCTTTAAGTGCAGCTGAAGATTGGCTTCAGTAGCACATCTTTGCTATGGCAAATTCTCTTTAAGACTTTTGGGAGGCTGACATGGGACCAACTTTCTGCTAGAAAACAGATTGAAATGTAAAAAGCAACACAGTTATATACACTACTGTTATCCAAAATTCTCACCTATCATTAGCGTACCTATAGTTTATCCTTTTAAAAAGCCACATAGTAATGAACCTTGCCTACCTGTGATATCTTTGTTCCTCTCACTAAATGCTTTCAGGATAATCAAATTACATATAATTTCTAATGAATGCTCATACTTCTAACCAAAAAGAGAAACAATTGTGAGAATGCTGTTCTTGAAGTCACACTGCTTGATTTCAGTATCCTTGACTTTGTATTTTTCATGTTTGATTGTAGAAACTTTGCCTAAAAAGCCCGCACTTGAAGTTCAAATGACCCCAGAAAAAGGCAATTTTTAAATGTTAAAGGAAATCAAATACACATTCATACCTGCTAGCATGTGTTCCTCCCATTATAAAATAATTAAAGAAACACAACTAGATCAGGCTGACAATCACTGCATCAAAAATGAGTACGTACTATGGTCACATTACAAGCAACAAAGCTGAGCTTGGTGATTTACGATAATATCACTAAAACCTCGTGATATATTTAGCAAGTGGTAATGGTAAAGGTTATAATTCCTCTGAGGGACAATAGTGATGAAATAAACCATGAGGGTCAAGTGGATTATGACCTTGTGAAAACTCAAATAATGGAGATGGAGCTTTATAAACTTCCTTATAATAGATAATGCCTTAAACAATTTAAAAGCTGCTCAGTACTCAATTTGGACTTGCCACAGGCTTACTACTGCCTGTATATTATTAGAGGAAAACCTGAAAATTACTTCTGTCACTATGAATCTTGCATCTGCTCAGAACCCCCATTTTAGGTGCAGTGAGTGCTCTTGCTGGGCTCTCAATGCTCCCAACAGACAGTGTGTGTGCACTCATCTGTCAGTTCTCCCCACCCAGCATTTGTAGTGTGACTGCTTATGCAGAATTTAAAGCTTGCAACACATCCTGGCTTGCTATGTTAGTAATCACACCTGGCAGTATTAATTTTGCTACTGTATAGTACTATCCCGGGATCAAAGAGTTTCTATGTGATCAAGTGATAGGCTGAGATGAATGACACTGCCAACTGCTTTACATGCTTGGCAAAAGGAAAGATGTCACATTTAGCAGCACAGACAATACACCAGGTTCATGCAGGTCCTCGCTACAGAATTACCTTAGACACCCAACTTTGGAACACAGTTTATATGGGAGCTGAGGAGCCCCACCTACCTGAATTCATTCTGAGATTCAGGTGGAGGTGGAGCAACATCACAGGTAAATGGTGACTATCCTGATCTACCTGAATACATTTTCCTGCACAAACAGTGTGAAAACGGTCTATGGGATCAGTCCCATAAAAGATTATGAGCATGAGTCACTTGACCAAGGTCATTTGCACACATGGTTTGGGCTCCTTCATTTTCATTCTTGCTGTAGTTTGCCTCCTATGTGGCAACCCACCTCACCAGAGCTAGTTTTTGTACCAAGATAAAATATTGAACTGGCAGATTCTGGAGAAGCTCCATGGATAAAGCAGCCATACATGTACATGACGCATACATGTACAGATTTATAAATTATATGCACAGAAAAAGTTCCTCTGCCAGAAACACGGAGAAGTGTTTGAGACCATGCTATTTCAGCTTCAAAGACATGGAGGAGGAGGGAAGACAAGGAGACAACACAATGCTTACCCACTTGTGTAACGGCACTGACAATGGCAGGCCTGGGAGGGCATCAGTCTGAAAGCAAACGGGGCAATCAGCTGCCATTGAGAGAGGGAATTTTGATTGATTTTAAATTAAGGTCACTGTCCCCAGGCCACAGATAGATTTGATTATTTCTGTCACATTTTAGAAGAGTGGCAGAAACTTCTTTGCAACCAGTGCTCTCTCTCTTCAGTGACTCAATGCATAATGATGGTTTTTCCGGTGGGTTTTGATGGTTCCAACTTCCATGGTATGCTGCATGTTGGTACAGCAGCAACATTCTCCCACTGAAAGCCACTTATGCATTTTAGTACTCAAATCTATGCAGTAAGGGCATTAGGAAATCTGTGGGCAGTACAAAATTAACACAGGTGTGACATTAAATCTGAGAGGTGTGTTCACTGCTGGCAGGTGACCAGTGACTATCAACATACACCGAGGGGAAAGGGCAAAAAGAGAGCAAGCCCAGCCACGAGCCATTTGTCATGGAGGGACTTTTCTGAGCAAGCTGTGATTTGGCTGGTCTCTGTGGATTTCTCTCCTGTTACTTCATTCATTCTCCCCTCAAAATGACATCAACTGCCTGCTGTCAGATGGCAAAGGCCTCCGCAGCCGTGTTTGCTCAAAGAATCACCTCTATACAGTCACGTGGTCTGTTACCTTCATTCAGTGGCCTCTCCCTTTTGTGCTGGAAGCCAGGGCCACCAGTCCCTGCTCACCCTCTCCATGCTGCTCAAGATTTGAGGAACCTCTGTCACATCTCCCCTCTGGTACCTCTTGCCAATGTGCATGTACCTAACTAGAAAATCCTTTCAAGCCATGGATCATCGCTGCTAGCCTCCTCTGAATCTTTTCCAGGTCTGCTATGTCCTTTCTGAGAAGGTGAGACCAGAATTCCAGCAGTGTTCAGAGCACAAGTCCAGCACCCATCTTCCAATGTAAAATCTTTTCCTCTTCGTTGCTCTCCTAACAAGTCCTGACATTTGAGTCACTCTTTTGGCCACACTGAGCATGAAACTGACATTTTCTCAGCTGTGCATGTCCCTGGGCTCTCAACCTAGAGAAAGTGATGGCCAAAATCCTTCCATGATGATGGGCAAGAAATAAATGACCAACTGCAACTGTACAGTTGTGCTGTCTGGGAAAGAAAAAAAAAACAAAAACAAAAAACAAAAAACAAACAAACAAAAAAACCCAAACAAACCACCTTGGAATAACAGTAGTGGATTTTAAATCCCAAAATGCTATGGAATTCCCTCCCAGGCAGCTTGACCTAAATTCCTATGGGCAATGAGGAAGCCACATATTTGGAGCATTTGAAAGAAAACTAGACAAATGCCCATAAATTACTGTATGGGGGACATTCCTACTCTCTTTGGGAAGATGGATTAGGCAGATGACCTACTAAGTTTTTTTTTTTTCTTCTTTCACTAATTCCTACGATGTCATGAGTGTGTGTGCTTTACCCTTTCTTAAATCATAATCTGTTTGATCCAGCACCAGTCAAAGGTTTTGAAAAGCCCATTAAACCTCAAGAGGAAATCTTGAGCGGTTTGCTAATATCAACAGAAATCCAGATGGAATTACAATCATCTTTTATGTACATTCGAGGGCATATTATGTAATACTAGCCATGGATTTAGTTTAATGCACCGCACCTTCCAATAAGCTGCTGGCAACACTTAATAGCGATTTGAAACCTACAAAAAACTCTTTTGCCCTTGACAAAACCGTTTTAAAGCCCAGAGCCTGACGTCAAGGGGCTTGGGATATTCAGAGTCTGATGGGAAAACGGGGACGAGGGAGAGCGAGGATGGAAAAGACGGGAGGCGGGCGGGGGGAGGAATTAAAAAGGGGAAAGAGGTGGAAGGGGAATAAAGAAAAACAGGAAGTCAGAATTGTGGTTAATCCGAGATAAACGCAGAGGAGACAAGGTCAAAACTTCAAGCAAGCAGGGAGCAAAAAATCCACGAGATTTATGGAGAAGGATGACGCTGTCTGCTGTAGCATCCTCTCGGGCGTCCGGGCTGTTCCTGGCGTGTCTCCGCGGGACCCCCGGTGCTCCTCATCGCACACATCCCTGTCGGGCGCGGGGGGAGGCGCTGGCGGGCGTGGTGCAGGTTGGGCGGGCCCCGCCCCCGGCGCTCGCCCCGCCCCGGCCCGCCCGGCGCGGGGGGAGCGG
>VYZQ01010964.1:55396-76776 GCA_013400655.1 Mystacornis crossleyi
AAAAAAAAAAACAACTATTCAGGTCCGGGATTCAAAGTATATATATTGTGTAATGCGGATGTATTGTTAAAGAGGAAAGAGTATCTGGTTGCCCATTAATTCTTCAGGTATTTTCCATTTAAACTTGATGAGGAAATGTTCTTTTTTCTAAGTAACCTTTCATGTCATTTATCATTAGCAAATCGGCTTAGCATTCAAAGTAAAGATTTCCTCACAAATACGCTACTGATTACTAATGTTATGCCTGAAACACTCCACAGGACAGAAATCAGCACACCTCTCTTTTTTTAGTATGTAAATTTGGAAAAGCCTTTCCTTCCATTTCATGGCTCTGTGAGTGGCCCCAGCTAATCAGATGTAACTACAGTAACTAGCAGAGGAGGCTGCTTATAGCCAGTGTGATTTCCTGCACCAGTCTGCTAGAGCAGCCTGATCAATTAATGCATCCTCACTATTTTGTCCTTGGCATCTCTGATGCATTTTATAGTATTTCTGTGAGGATCTCCAGTAGGGAGAAGCTTAAGTCTCTTTCACCTTCCGAGATGATTGAAGCCAAGTTTGAAGAGGGGATAACTGTTTGAGTTGACTGGAGAGTGATGCTGAGTTCCTGCGGATACATTAAATTCTGGAGGCAATCCAGTAGCCAGAGCTATCTGTGTCAAACTGGAAATCACCTCAGTGATGGGTTTTTCAGAGTCCTGATCACTTCCTACCAAAAAAGCGCAAATTATAAGCTTTTGCAATGTGCGCTGATTGCACTGTAGGCACGGGCTGGAGGATGGAGCTGGTCATGTAACGGGTATGGCATGTGCAATGAGCAGGTCACACTGAGCACCCTGCAGCTTCAGGATGCTTGAGTTCACTGTGCAGAGTCTGCAGCAGTATCACTTACAGGGGGGAAAAATGAATTCCGATGTAACAAAGGCGGCTGGCTCATCTCCTGCATGAGGAACTAAATTTTTTGAAAAAATCTGGCTCCTGTTTCTGCCTCTGACACAAACTGCCAGTGTAGCTGTGGGCAAATCATTGCATGTTTCCCTCTGTCCTCTCTCCTCATCTCTGCCTGCCTTGCCAAGGTCTTGTCTCTACAGGGCTGTCAGTTCAGACCACAACTCAAACCCCTTGCTTTCCCCCAGCTGCCTTGTGTACAGCGGTCTGAAGCCCGACATAGGTGGTACCTCTGTGCTCCAAGGGGATGCAGTTTGACATTCAAATACTGCTGCTGGAGCCAATATACAGACGTAGCAGCCTCACAGCAACTCATCAATCTCTAATCCTACCCCTCCTCTAATCCAGTCATTCTCTGCTGCTAATCAAATTGCCCGGCATCGTTCGAGCTGTGTTTGGTTGCGTGCTCACCCTCGTGTTGGTGAGCCTGTGTCAAGCCGGGGAAGCAGTGGCAGTGGAGATGGGCTGAGGATCACCAGCTCTTCAGGACAGAGACTGTCACTTGAGGCTACAAAACCCGTGCCATGAGAGGCCTGGTGTGATATAGAAATACAAATTGTAGCTAAAGGGTAAATTGCAACAACATCACAGAAAAATGACCAGAAAATGGAACCTGGGGCGTTCCTGCGCAGCCAGCTGTGTGCTGGTTGGGAGGGAACGGAGGTGGAAGGGTGCAGCTCCCTCAGCGTAACAACGGCATTCTTATTTTAGCATGGAAGACAGCCAAAGATAAGGAGTGGTTGTCATCCGGCTGGTTGGAGGATGAAAAAAAGAAAAAGAAAAGCTGTGTGGAAAAATATTTTGATGTAGGTACTAAAGGAAGAAAAAAGGCAGATAACCTTGCAAGGGATAGACTAGCTATGTAAAGCTGGCAGGACAAGGCTTCTCCCATAAAATCCAGAATGATCCTAATTAAGCCCAGACCCTGTTAAATGACACGTGGCTTTATTTATTTCAGATGTTTCTAGGTCCTAAAGATGGGGCCAAATGTGAAGAGTTTGATGTGGCAGATAGTTTAACCCCAATTACTTTTACATAAATCACGTGATTGTTAAGAGTAGCTGAGTACCTGTGATGGGTGCCCCAGAGCTACTGATAAAAAAATATTTTTAAAAATCCCCTGAAAAATCTATGGCAGGGTGAGGGTTTGTGGAAGAGAGGTGGCCATCCTCTCTGCTGGCAGGAGGATAGGGATGTGGGAGCTGTTATGGTGCTGTGTGCTTGCTGGTCTGTATGCACAGGCAGCTGAAATGGTGGCTTTGTAGAACAGGCAGCCAGAGAAAGGGACATAAAATGGGAGCTGACAAATATTCTTGTTACAAAACTGGGATGGATGAGTGATTTATGGGGGTACTTGCTTTTATTTTATTTCGAGAGGAAGGAGATGGTTGGTGATGTGCGGTGCTAGCCACGGATGGCTTTGTTTTGAGATCAGGCTGTGCTGGGTCCTGCCTCCAGAAACAGCATCTACAGAATAACAATACAGTGAAACATTTCTCAGCATTGCTTGAGTTTCACAGACTGTTGTCAGGATGAAAAAGTTTTCCTTATCATATGTTCAAAGTCGTAGGCCTACGTCCTCCCAGCAGACTCTAGATTTCAAAAAGGAGGTGGCTGTATGAGAGGTTCTAGGCTCTGGGGATCTTTGTTAGCCTCAATTCTCCGAGGGAATTTCCTTTCCTGGGTTCACAATATTACCCATCCCTCCCAGGGCACTGAGCTACTCTGTAAATAGGCCACTCTGGGGAGGAGCTGCTCAGCTGGGTGATTTAATGTTGCTTGTTAGTTTTGGCTTTCCTTTTTTCCCACCCCCACCCAGTTCTATCCATGCTGTCCTTAAGTGTACAGAGCAGTGCTGTAACATGGGTGAGGTGAGTTTACAGGGTTGCATCTGTAGGATTTTGCCAGTTCTGTGGATGGCTGGGTGTCCTGGGGACCCTTGTGGGAGCTGCAGCTTCACACTCAGTTACTGGCTTTGGGTGTGAGTGACTGGATCCCCCTAAGCAGGATCTGTTTCCAGCACCCTTTTATATTTCCTAGTTAATAGAATCATAGAGTAGTTGGATTAGAAGGGATCTTACAGGTCATCTAGTCCAACCCTCCTGCAGTAAGCAGGGACATCTTCAACTAGATCAGGTTGCTTAGAGCCCTGTCCAACCTGACCTGGAATGTTTCCAGGGATGGGACATTTGCCACCTCTCTGGGCAACCTGTTGCAGCGTCTCCCCACGCTCCCAGTAAAAAAATTCTTCCTTATGTCCAGTTTAAATTGACCCTAGTTTAAAACCATTACCCCTTGTCCTATTGCAACAGGCCCTGCTAAAACATCTGTCCCTGTAGTCTGTCCCTGTCTGTTCTGTCGGTCCTCATTAGGTATTGGAAGATGCTGTAAGGTTTTCCTGGAGCCTTCTCTTCTCTGGGATGAACAGGACCTGCTAAATCATCTGTCCCTGTAGTCTGTCACTGTCTGTTCTGTCGGTCCTCATTAGGTATTGGAAGATGCTGTAAGGTGTTCCTGGAGCCTTCTGTTCTCTGGGATGAACAGCCCCATCTCTCTCAGCCTGTCCTCATAGGAGTGGTGCTCCAACCCTCTGATCATCATCATGGCCCTCCTCTAGACCTGCTCCAAGAAGTCCATGTCTTTCCTGTGCTGAGGACCCCAGAGCTGGACACAGTATTCCAGGTGGGGTCTCAAAGAGTGGAGGATGCCCTTGATCCCACTGTTTGTGTCACTGATAAAGATATTAAAGGATACTAGTCCCCGTATGGACCTCTGAGGGACACCACTCATCGCTGATGTCAATTTGCACATGTAGTTGTTCGGAAATGCTTCTTTAAGACATCAGAGGGCTAAATGTTCTCAAGAATTAAACAAAGAGCCTGGGGAAGGTCTCCTCTTTCCCTCAGCCTCTTTAGAAAAAAAAGGTGTCCTTCAGCTTAGTAGCTTCCAGGTCCCTGCATTGCTCCCAGTCCCTTTAGAGTGGCTAGACAGCAGCCACTATAGCAGAAGGAAGGCAACTGCTGTTGACTCAGAGGACAAGCTGGGTGTGGGTTTAGGTTCCCCCACCTCTCCCATGGCAGGCAGAGATATCAGAACAAGCCCCAGGCCTGGCTGACTGTGTCCACAAATGTCTTATCATTGTGTTTTCTTTGAATCGATGATTGGGGGTGAGCTCTGATTGGCAAGAGAGGTGAGGGAAGTTTGCTGTGACACCTCCCTAGGCTTCAATGTAGCTGCTGAGGGCAGGTCCCTGCATATTCTGGGTGCAGCTCCAAATTCATTTGGTCAGGCTAATTTTGAAAACCAGTCTCTCTTCCAATGTCTGCATTGCTTCAAGCTTTTAATTATTCTGCACTTTCTCTGTGGCATGGAGACAAAGAGGTGCAAGTGTAGTGGCCACAAGGAGGGCCAAGAGGGCAATGGCTCTCGCCTGCCCTGGCAGTCAGTGTGCTCCTCATAGCAAAGCCAGGTTATTTGGAGGAGTGCAGGTCTTTCATTCCAGGAAAAAATAATTTGTTAATGGCCGGAGAATAATCACTTACTCTGAAAAGCCTCTCCAGCTGCATTGCACCAACTGTTCTTTTTCAGTCTCTGAATCCTTAATGACAGTAGCAGCTAATTTCTCTTTCTGTGTTTTTCTAGCTGCAATGTCCTATTTTCTCTGAATTTATTGAGAAAATAATAGAAGTCATTACATAGCTACTTGTCACCTTTCAGAGAAAAAACTTCTCCCTGCCTGAATGGCCGAGTTAGTTACTTGGTGACTGACTCAGACAATAGCAACTTTTTGTAGCTCATCAGTTATTAATCTGTGTCTAGTGAATAAACTAATTAACTAGAGGAGTGTTACTGAAGTTCTAGTCAGTGATTATCAGAATATGATGAATAAACTGATCACAAACTGTGACAGCGGCACATGTACATTCTGTTGCGTGTAAGCAAAAAAATCAAGAAACAAAGGGTCAGGAGTGACAAAGTGAGAAATGCGTATTCATTGTGTTTATTTTCTTTTAAATTTGATTGTCTTTGAAGCTTATGTGACAACACTGCACAAAATGGTCCTTGGTTAAAACAAAACTGTTAGATGTTTCATATATATCTGTAATAATTAAGTTAAAAGATAGTGGGGAGCATTGAAATAGATGGGCAGTGAGAAAGGAAGACATGGAAAATAAAGTGAAATGTGAAGTATTTTTGTGCATTTTGCGTGAAACACATTTTTCTGGTTGCTGGTGATGGATCACTTGCTGTAGAGCTGGATCTACACAAGGCCACTGCAAAGCAAACAGGAAGGGCAACACACTGTTTTTTAATCAGGGTTTTCTTAACCGAGAAGTCAGGCATCACTGTCTGAATAACAGAGGCCTTCATCTCCAGCCTTGGTGATGGGGCTGGAGATCAGAGGCAGCTCTCAGCCAGGAGGTCTGCCCTGCAGAAAAGTGGGGGATGAGGTCTTCTGATGTAGCCAAAGCTTGCTCTGCAGGCTGTGGGATGCTGAAGGGAGGCCAGGAGGAAGTAGGAACATATAAGCAGATCCTAGAATAAGGAGCACATAGAAGAGCCTTTCTGTTCTAGTGTGACATGCCTTTAATTTATCTCTGGTCCCTGGGGAATGGATGGAGTTACCTCTTATCTTTTCAAGCCTCGAGAAGCCATGTGTGGTTAGTGTGGATTCACAAGGCTTCTGTGACAGAGGAAACTGGGCTGTGCATTAGAGCTGTGCTGCGTTGTGTGTGCAGGGTATGTGAAGGAGTGTCGTTCTCTCACGGGCCCGGTGGTGCCAAGCTCAGTATCTCACATCTCCCCACGCCCTTGTGCCAAAGCTTGTGTTCATTTTGCAGAAAACTGCTTGACCACGCTCCGGTTATGCTACAACCAAAGTAATGTTGGTAGGTGGAAGAAAGCAGATGCAAGGAATTTACTTCCTTGCTCACCAAGGGGATGCATCTGCCATTGGTTTGGATTTGATGTTTAGGTCCCTAACTAATTTTTTTTTTTTTTTTTGGATGCTTTATTAACAGCTGTGTTTAGCTATGAAATCATCACTTCTCTTTTGGGATGCATTTTGGCTTTCACCACAGCTTTCTCTCTTCTAAAGAGGGGTATTAAATTGATGGGGGTAGCCCTGGATGGCGTAAGTGCTACAGACAGGAAAGTGGAAGCAGTGTAAGGTTGTGTGCCATGGATACCCGTGTTCATGGCGTGTAACGCCAGAGCTGTGCAGGGACTGTCCGGCAGGGACCTAGCACAGCCTCCCACCAGAAGCGGTTAAGTCAGGAGACAAGGTGGGTGCCCTGGATCACAAACGGGCTACAGACGTCTTAGATTCACTTTGGTTACTGGAAAGGCTGGTCAACACTCTTACTTCGTATTTGCTTTCTGGTGGAACTGAAGAGCTCTTTGCTCTGAAGCATAAAGACCCAAATATTTTGGGACCTGATTCTGATTTTCTTGAGAAGAGGTGCCCCTGCATTTCCAAGGAGCTGGGGTTCTCAATCGAGCAGCCTTTTATTTTTAAAAAGGAAGGAGGTGTTTTTATTAGTTTCCTGTTTTGAACTCTTTGGTTAGAGGGTACGAAGTGGTCAGAGGAGGGATACTTATCATTTAGGTCAAGGTTGTCTCTTTGTATTTTCTTATTTGTATACATAATGCACATATATAAATTATTTTCACATATATATATATAATATTTTTTGATTTGTGCAATTTTTACCAACTCCTTTTAAGGCTGCTACTTCAAGGAAATCTAAATAAGGTTTCCTGTCAAGAATGGTTTAGATATAGCTGGCCCTGCCTGGGGCAGAGGGATGGTTTAGGAGCCTTCTCAAGGTCCTTTTCAGGACCCTTTCTATGGTTTTAGGCAGTTACTCAACAAAACAGATTCATAGTAGGTTGTGCTGGTTATGCTGAAAGGGTTTTGCTATAGCATTTAATGTGGTTATTTGTTTGAAAAGGAAATAATAGGTAATTGTACCGTAGTTACTGCTGCTGCATTGGACAAATATTTCTCTAAAGAAGAAAACAACTAATGTTACATTTTTAGACCAGCATCGTGATATGGCTGTGATTAATTTTTCCAGGAGCTTTGTGTTTTTATATCTGCTTAAGTGTATTAACATTTTAAAAGGTCAAAGGTAAGCTTTAAAATGGATGCCAAATTAAGATGGATGGGAGGAAAATGACATTTACTTCTTGTTACTGCACATTGTTTGAATTTGACCAAAGGCAAAAACAAAACAAAGAACAGCCCTCCCCCCCGTACACAAGCACGCACGCATGTGTGCATGCATGGACAGACAGCCATATTCCCACCACCTGCCTTCCCTCCACACCTGGTCTGGCAAAATCCTATTCATCAAGGCTGATTAATCATTATAATCATCATTATTATCCTAACAAAATCAGTAGTCCAGTGTATTCCCTTCCAGGCAGCCTTTGTGTTCTTTCCCAAAGTATATAATTTAACTAGTGTGAGTGGACTCTGTAAATAAAAGTAGTTAAAATATAAATATTAGTAAAACATGGTTAATGAGAACTGTAACCACGTTATCATTTCCTGCCC
The DNA here is from genome assembly GCA_013400655.1 of Mystacornis crossleyi. Lineage (NCBI taxonomy): Eukaryota > Metazoa > Chordata > Aves > Passeriformes > Timaliidae > Mystacornis > Mystacornis crossleyi. The sequence goes on from VYZQ01010964.1 coordinate 62,907, forward strand.
TTGCTGTGTTTGAGATGATGATTTCATCAGGGAAGGGACAGGATCCTCATCCCTATTCATGCAGTTCCTTGCACACTGAGTCCCAGTGAAAGCAGAGACTAAAATATGGTGGGAATGATGCCTTTGCTTCCAGTGGGAATGGTGGCCAGTCCCAGCCAAAAGCAAGGCTTTAGCAGAGCTGCACTGCCCACACCAGTGTATAACAACTTTGGGTTTGAACAGAGCGGCATAGTTCGAGGGAAGGACCGAATCTGATTTATGTCCGTCATTTCATTTCCACTCTTGGCCTTAAATGATGATGGGTGGTTATGCTGGTGATGTGCCCTGTGCCTGGGAATCTCAGCCACACTCTCATGCAAGGGACTCAGCGTGTTTTTGTGGATGCTGTTGTACAAGACAGATTCACTCCTCTCACTTCATGACATGTACTAATACAAGGGGGGTTTAAAACAAGGGAGAAAACGGACAAAATTTCTTCAAATCCTTCTTCCTGCTGGTGGCTAGTGGCTCATCAGGGAGGTTTTAGACTGCATCCTGTGTCAGCCTCCAGACAGGCCCACGCTGTACAGCAAAGCACACCCCAACCTCGTGTGGGCCGTGAGGGCTGTGTCGCTCTGGGAAGAGCCACCCAGTGCCAGCTGTGGCTGAGCTGTGTGTAACCAGGAAAAGGCAGTGCTGCTGTTCCATACCCACATCTACCTGCCACCCATGGGCTCCCTGGGCAGGGGGTCTGCCCAGAGCAGGGCATGGGGGAAGAGAAGGGCTGGCAGCAGCTTCCTCAAGGGAGAAAGATGCAGCACTCAGCCCTGCCCCTGCACAACAGCACGAGGTATGTCTGAGGCTGGGATAAGGGATGGTCAGATCTTCTCCCTCCCCAAGAAGCAGCAAGCTCGCCTCAGCATCCCTTCCTGGGTGCTGAAAATGTTTGTCTGACAAACAAAAAAAAAAGAAGGAAGAAATTAAAATTGCTCATATGCTTTGTTCCAGCGTGAAAATGTATTTTTCATTTCAAACTGAATGGATTCTAAGTTTAATCTGAGTAGAACAAACTAAACAGTTTTATTTTTTCATTTTACCAAAAGTGTTTTTAAATCACTCAACCCAAATATTTCTTTTAAATTTTTTTTTTCTCCCAGCCTTGCCACTATAGCAAACAATTTCCTTATTTGCGTAGCTCTAATTGAAGTGATTAAACAAACGCAGCAAACTCCGACCCTTCGCAGAGCCTCATCACAGCCCCACAGCCAGCTTGGTCTGTATTTTGTCAGCAGAGAGGGAGATGTGGCTTTGTGTAGACTGAAAATAAATTATGGACTTTCTGGTATTTTTTTTTCCTCTCCAAACTGATACACTATCAGTTTGGAGAATGAATAATTTTGCCTGTTCTCTTGCTAGCGGGCTGAGAGATATCTCCCTATTGTGAACCTGGTACAGTTTAAAAAGCATTTGGATTTTCAGTGCTCTGTTCACGTGTTATGCTTCAGTTGCAACCTCTATTGCTGTTATTACAATAATGTGTAGGGTTGCTACTCTGTTAGTAATACCCATATTAACAAAAAGGAAAGAGAGACAAATATCTACATCTGTTGGGAGTTTTTTTCTGTGAAGGTGGTGGGTATCTAAAGACAGGGTTAAGGAACATTTTATCTGGCTACAGTTCCATCAAATAGGAGCAAACAATTTTTTGGACATTTTTTAATGACATTTATTTATAGCAGGTAGCGCACAGGCGGCTGCTATTTCTCAGCATGCTGGAAGAATGTTCTCCAGATGGTGCTTGCTGTTTATGCTTTTATTCACTTCACTTGAACACAGCAGCACTTTACACAAAACATGGAAAATTGGAAAATAAAAACAATTACGTTTTTACAAAGTGCCATGTGATTTGCTGAAATGTCTGAGTTGACTGATGAGCCGTCTGTGGGGGCAGTGGGGGGGATCACGCCTGTCATAGAAACCCAGCACCCGAGCCCCACATGGGTCACAGGCATCGCCTCCGCTGCGAGGGACGCCCCCTTCTCTCCCAAAAGGTGGGTTTGAGCAGAGCTGCTAATCCTACCTTCTGTGTCTGTGCCTCTTCTGTCTCCCTTTTCCTGCATAGGGAGTTGGGTGAATGTAGGAAAGGCTTTATTTTAATGGCGATGTTTCTGTTGGGTTTTCTGTGACTGTGCAGCCTCCAAGGTGGGAGAGACATGAGACAAAGAATTTCATGAGCCTCGCCTGTGCCATCGTGTTCCTTCAGCTTCTAATCTCAGTGAAAAGTATTAAGGCCTTTGGCTGGTCCACCTGACAGCAATAGCTAAAGTGAAGACTGATGCCCAAAGGGAGCAGCGTGCTCCGTGATTTCTGTTGGTTACAGTGGTGAAGACAGATAGGTATCCAAATGGTTGGCATGCTCTTGCAGGCTTTTGTTATGCAGCTTCTGTGAGACTACTCACACAAAACATTCTCAGACTGGAAGCTTTAAATAAAAGACTCTGGAATCTAAATTTTTTTCATTAAAAGTCCTTGGGAAAATAATTATTTAAATTTATTAAAAAGCAAACAAACTAGCCAAACAAAAAAAAAATCCCCAGGCAATCATAAGTATAGATATTGACAAGCAGGAAAAAGGTATTTTTATTATTTTTCTTATAAATATATCTTAATGTATGTGTAAAAGAAATAAGTATTTCTTGCTTCTAAGAAAATGACAAAACCACAGCAATTCAGGGCAGGTTTTCAAATACAAAAAACATACACCAATTTTAAACTTTAGAACAGAACATGATTGTTATTTCATTGAGAACAGGAGCCTTCAGATTCCTTCAAGATCTAGTTTAAAGCCAGCAATACTTTTAGTGAAATTAAATTTCAAGAAAATAATGTGTAGACAGCTCAACTGGTTTTGGGGTTTTCTCTGGTAAATGGGCAGTGCTGCACAGTGCTTCCATTCCTGTCCCTTGCCCGTTACCCAAGAGACAGCCTGTTCCCACGTAGAATTCTTGCTACATCACCTCCATGCTGTTTATCTTCCGTTGCTCCCTTGGCAGTTATTATTTCTTAATGTGTTAATTGTAGTTCCTGGACCCTTGTGTGTGAGGGTGTGTAATGCTCATGGTAATGATGCCGACGCATTCTCTAGTTCCTGGAATCGCAAAGTGAAAAATAAGATATGGTCTGGGCATAGGGCATCCAGTAAGAGAAATCAATTAGAAGAATTCAAATAGCATGAAAAGAATAAAGTGGGTAATTGGGAAGAGTAGGCATTGGGTTGGAGTGGGGTTTTTTTTTGGCTTATTCGGTTATGATTCCTTTGATGGCTCTGGCTTTGTGTGATATATATATTTTTTAATTAAAACTTGAGTTATGTCACTTGCTTTCCACCTTTTAACAATATTTCACAGTAAATTTCATTCCTAATAGCAAGTATTCAGGGGTAAGGAATGACTTTGCTGAGTGATAGGGATTATTAATTATTAAAAAGAAACCTATGGATTTAAAACAAATTAGACCTCATTAAGCCTAGGTCTGTTTCCACACAGACCAGTAGACGTGAAAAAGCCCATCGAGGAGCATGGGAAATCAAACTTTTTAGCTGACACATCCAGCGCTCCTGGGCTGGCACAGGGTGCATTTGCTCATTTGGTTTGTCAGAGATCCCTGGTCTCTGACCTCAGTTCAAAACCTGTGACTTTCTTGGCTCTTTCCCATTTCTCTTCCACTTGTTCTGTCACCCCCAGCCCACCTGCGCGCAGGACTCACACCTCACTCTGGAGGTGGCTGCTGGCCATCAGCAGCTGGAGCCCACCTGGCTGCCTGGCTGGGGAAGCCAGCGCCTGGACAATCTCAGAGCCGACCTTATTGGCTGCTCCAGGTTTAGTGAAAGGAGAAACACAGAAAAACTCCTTTTCTCTTCCTTGATTTTGGAGGGCTGGAGGATCTTTGACTTGTACCATATAGTTCTCTCCATGACCAGGCTGACAAACTCTGTAGGATACATCTATTTATTCCCATTTACAGAGGCATGGGGGGTTTTTTTGTTTGTTTGGAGTTTTTTTGTTATCCAAATTCATCTGTGACTCTTTAAGTTGTTTGTACTTAGAGTTTTTCCATGGGACTTTAGCAAAAACCAAAGGGCTGAAGTGATTGTTGGAGACTACACTCAAATCTATGTAACCATGTCATGTTTTGAGCTGCTTTTCTGAAACTTTTTGAAGGGAATGGGTGAGTGCATCCACAGGAGAATCCTAATAAGGAGAGTGAAAGGTGGCCTAAAACGATCGTTTTAATTGTATGTTCACAGGCATGCCATGTATGGGCTTTGCTGTCTGGCTGAGACATCCCCCAAATCTTCTTTGGCATTACAGGCAGTGACACACTCATATCAGGAGAAGAAACGCCCATTCTGCTGGCTAGAAATCAGCAATAACGTTTTGACATCTGTGCAACAGTTTAAAATGAATTATTCAGCATATAGATTGTGCTATTTGAGCAGCCAGCACATCTCTGCCCATTTACTACTGTCAGTCCATGGTGGAGACATCACTGATGCCAGTGGGAGCTGAGCACATGGGCTGGGGGTAGGTTTTGGCCCATAGCCTGAAATAGCATTTGACAGCACCCCTGCAGAACATGATAGGAATAATCTGCTTTGCCACCAGCAAAAGACCAAAAGACAATGCCAGTCTGTTTCTTCTCTTAGAGTATTTTGAACACACACAGATCTTAAGATCTTAAGAATTAAAGAAATCATTAATTGTTTGGCTGTTTGAGTTTTGTTTTAAAGAGCGAGACTGGCATGCAATTTTGATTAAATCGGTGTATTGCATGTGACTCTCCAGAAGCCCTGAGCATTTTTTGCCTACTGGGAGTAGACCCTGAGCACAAACTGGCAGCAGGTCCAGGCCAGTCTACAGCTTCTGCCAACTTGGGGGGTTAAAGTGAAGCAATATCTTATCCCTGTAAGCAAAGAAAATTCGTAAGAATCACAATGTCAGCAGCATCTGATTTGGAAAACAAGCTGAAGTGCTGTAAGAACACACTTTGGGGAACTGCAGATGGGGAACTGGGAGGAAACACAGGTAACTAAACACCAGCACACCCCCTCCCTGCTCAAGACAGGCATTGAGGAGAAAAAGTGGACATTTATTTTGTGTTTAGCTTTCTAATTCAGCAAGGCCATCTGAGTTAAAGCAATGTGTGTGTGGTGAGAGTCTAACATCTGTTATTTCACGGGATGTCTGTTCCCTGTAGCTGCATTTTTAAAAATAAAATGCGGAACTCAGTATGGAAATGTTCTGTGCTATGGGTTTTTGTCCTTTCCTTACCCTTCTTTAAGGACTGTGTTGTAGCTGTCCACTGATGCTTATCTCACAGGTGAAAATTTATTAGCACTCAGATAGCATTGCAGTGTGCAGCAATATCATCTGCCCATCATTGTCCCTGTTTTTCAGGTGGCTAGCTTAAAATTCAGCTTCTGCCTCAATTTGTACCGGCTCTTCCGTTTATGTGTAAAAAGTAATACCCTACTGTGGAAGAAGCTCAGTGCTGTACATGAAAAGGCAAGACGTATTATCCAGGTAACTGTAAAACAAATGGCTGGTAGAATGAAAGTTAAGCAAATCCTTATATCCCCCTGAAGTCGGTAGAATTTAAGCATATAGTTAAGTCTTGCATGCAGTAAGGGTATATCCTCTGATAGGAACACTGTAGCTCTAAGCTGTTTTGAACCCCTGTGTGTGTATGGCTTTATTTTCAGAATCCCCAAGAGCTTTGCAATTAGCTGAAAGATGTGAAATCGTGCCAAGTACCATGCAGCAGTGCTGGATGCTCAGGAGCAGTGCTTCGGCAGGAGATGGGACCTGGCTCCCTCAGACGGTCCTTGATGGGAGCAGGTCTGCAGCTGCTGCTGCTGCAGCTGGCTGCGAGCTGGGGTGTGCAGCTCTGTGTGGGTACATTTTTGCAGGGACTAAAGTCTGTTCTAGCTTTTTTAGGGTTGCCATCACCAAAGTGTCTGAACCTTCTTGCCATCTTTGATCTGCTCACCATCGCTGTGCTCCCCTGGGGCAGGAGGATGTTGTTGTACCCCTTGGGCAGGGAGTAGAAGAGGCACAGAGAGATGTCAAACCTGATTTTAATGGTTATTTTTGTGTCAGCATATGCGGAGACATCTCTGCGGGAGGGTTCCAAATCTCCTGTCTGAGTAGTTCGGACCCCGTCTGCTGTTAGAAACATGGTCCTGCATGGCACCATGTGGGAAGCTCATGAATAGGGCCATGGGTGTTCATCTCCCCAGTGTCAAAGCAGAATTCAAGGATGTGCCTTGCTGGTGTAGATGTGGGATGGTGGGGGAAGAAGGGAATGTGCAGTCCAGAAAAACAAGGAGTGGGGTAAATAGCTCGAGTAATATATGTATGAGGGTGAAGAAGGCTACCCGGGTTTATTGCCACTTGATTGGAAGGATGTGTGTAGCTTGTGTGCATCCATTAATTAGTGATGCGGTTGCTCCATGCTGGTATCAATAAAACCTTAATAGTACATGATACCAGCCTGTGATTGCTTCCTTTTTTCCACATCCCCTTGTGAGGATGTGTGTATATCAGTGCAGCTGTGCACTGTATACAGTATGGATGTGCTGTGGCTGCCTGCGCAAGAAAAGGACAGTAAAATAATTCAGTGGCTTGTTACCTCCCGTGTGATTTTTCCAAGTGTTTATAAAAGGATCTTTGATATTCAGCAGTCTCTAATGTGCACAAAATAACCAGCTTTGTTTTCTTTCCTTTTCCTGAGACGTATTAATTCTTAAAATGGCTCCTGAGCAGGCTTTCCTAGGTATGTGTAGCAACTGCAGCCTGATGGTTTAGCAACAACAACGAAAAAGGCTTTCCTTAGTTTCCTTTATGTACACATTGTGCAGCTTTTCAAGCACTGCATCAAACACTGCTGGCTGGAAATTTCCAGGCCCATTTCCTGCCTGGTGCATGCTCATAAAGCAAAATTGTCTGTACGGTCTGTAGCTGCAGTACTGCAGAAAGTCAATAAAGAGCTGACCACCTCACCTCTATCAAAAGCAGTTGAGAAGCCCTGCCTCATCTGCCTTATTAAAACTGCACTTGACTCCCGCTGAGAAACCTAGTTGGAAACCTTGAAGAGGAGGGATAAAAAAGGAGTCTGAAATTGCAGTGAGTATTCTACAACTAGGTCTTGCAGTAAGGTTAAAGAGTGCTTATTGTGAAATAAACCAAAAAGGCAGCTTCATTAAAAAAGGAAAATGCCTGAATTTAATGCAATGAACTTCTGACTTTCCCACCTACAGTACAGCACAGAGATATGATTAGTTATTGCAGCAAAGAGCAGATTTAAGTAGCTCCCTAATGGATTTGTATTTTGAATTTAAGTATGTATATGCCTACCTATGCATGTGTATGTGCCTATATATGCGTTTGTGTATATACTCAATCTTCGCAAGAAAAGGCATGATGTAGAAATAGATGCAAGAGGTAGAATTTATAATGCAAAATGTCTTTGAGCAGGTGTTTGAAAGGATGTTTGAGTTTTTTCCTTTCCTTTATATAAGAGTAATTGATTAAACGTTTGCCAAGCTTTCAGTAGTATCTGTTGGGAATCATCACCCTCACCTTCCTCAGATGCACCAGCTTTTTTTCACCTTGAAATGAAAAAAGAGAGAACTTTAACAGAAAGATCATTGCTTTAGCTTAATATTGTAAGATTTCAGAGATTGAATTTTCTGATAGTAATGAAATGAACCCCGAGTTGTGCCATGAATTTGATTGCAGTTAATTTGATTTTTGAGATGCTCAACAAAGCTAGCCCATTAGCTTTAACCTCACGTACTTTGGATTTGTACAAACTGGTATTTTTATGTATGTATGGGTAGAGATAACATGGAAATCTCTCGTAGTTCAGTTGTTTGTAACAATTACTGTCACTGAGTACCTACTAACTCTAGGGCTGTTGGCAGTAGTATCCTTTGAGTTACTGATCACTAATCCCACTATGTTTATTGCTTTCGTGGTGCAGGGTTAGTTTTCCTTTTCACAAGGAAAAATACAGCTGAACATCTCAGCCAGGAGACACACATAGACTGCATCCTGCAGTTTTTTTCAGTTCTCACTGATCTTAATGAGCCTAGTCATATGAATAGCAGTGACTCTTGTCAGAAAGGAATTTTTGGGCTGAAACTCACCATTTCTGTTTATGTGATTTGCCTCCTTAGACTTCAGAGTGAATGTGCTCTTCTTGATAGTATTTGCCAACAGACAACAACTGTGGGGTGGGGTATTCCCCAAGGTGGTCCCAAAGTCTGGCCTGTTCTCCTTACATGATTTTTTGTCAGTCAGCAGTGGATAAGATGGTGGAAGATGGCCTTATATATATTTTATATATATATATATATATATATATATCTGTATGTGTATAAATAATACCAGCTGCAGATAAGAAAGTATTTGGTGATGTCAGAAAACTAATGACATAAGGCCACAGATAACTGGAACAGTGTTACAGAGTCGATCATGTGTGGGAAAAACAGGAGGGGAATTCTGCTGCTGGGAGAAGATTGGTCACTATAGGGGGAAAAAATATGGAGGGTGCAGTTTCCAGAACAGGGGAGAAACAAGACCGGGGAGGAAAGAGATCAATGGCAGGGGCACGCAAGTTGGGAGTGATGCTGAAAGTTCTCCAGGCATCTGCAATGGGCAGAGTTGAGCTGCCAAGGAGATGACTGCTATGAGCTGCTTCTGGGAGGTCCTGTGAGCAGAAGGGTGCAAAGTCTCAACAGAAGTCAGGNTATATATATATATATATCTGTATGTGTATAAATAATACCAGCTGCAGATAAGAAAGTATTTGGTGATGTCAGAAAACTAATGACATAAGGCCACAGATAACTGGAACAGTGTTACAGAGTCGATCATGTGTGGGAAAAACAGGAGGGGAATTCTGCTGCTGGGAGAAGATTGGTCACTATAGGGGGAAAAAATATGGAGGGTGCAGTTTCCAGAACAGGGGAGAAACAAGACCGGGGAGGAAAGAGATCAATGGCAGGGGCACGCAAGTTGGGAGTGATGCTGAAAGTTCTCCAGGCATCTGCAATGGGCAGAGTTGAGCTGCCAAGGAGATGACTGCTATGAGCTGCTTCTGGGAGGTCCTGTGAGCAGGAGGGTGCAAAGTCTCAACAGAAGTCAGGGGATATATGACTGTGTGATGTGTGGAAGGGAAACTGCCCATAGATGGAAAAAGGGTTGGACACATAGCTGGAAAGAAGGCGTTTCGCCTGGATCTGTGCCACCGAATTACACGTCAGGCACTTGTGGAGCCAGGAACCAGGCTGTCTCCTTCCAGCTCCATCATCCTCAGCAAACCTGCCAGAGGTTCATTTCCTGGCCTCAGCACAGAGGGGCCTGGGACAGCCCTGCTCTTCACTTGGGTGCTTCTGTGTCCCGTGAAGGGCTCCTGGAGTCATGGCTGGCTGCTACAGGAATAAGACCAGGGCACATGCCAGTTTCCTCCTGTCCACCTGAAACATTCTGACGTGGGTGGAGTGGGGCACTCGCACCAGGGCTGACCTGAGAGGCCCCCCATTTGGCAGGGTGAGGGGCTGGGTACCAGGGTGTGCTTTTGCAGAGAGCTGCCATCCTACTGCAGGATGCTGGCATGCCCACACCTCTGCAGCATCTTCTTGGATCCTGCCAAGTCAGAATCCAGGAGTCTCCCTTGCTGACTACATGGCAAGGAGAGGTTTTGTTATTCGTAGCATACTATTTTATAGGGTTTGGGTTGTTCCTTAAATTCTCTTCCCTCCATTCTGCTTTTGGTGGCCCCATCTGAAGGCAACATGTGCAGCTATTTTGATCACAATTAGGCAAACTCATTCAGCAGCAGAGGAAAGGGGGAAAAACATTAAAGAGAAAGCACTGATGACCTCTCCAGAGAGTCCCATAATACCAAATTCAGCACAGAAAATTGAGGGAGGGGGCAGAAACCTCCTTCTCTTCAGGGAGTGTTGAACCATGGTGCCCTGGAAACGCTCAGGCAACAGAGACCATTAAAGCACCCTCTTGGCATGGAGCTGCCTGTTCATGCCAGCTGTTATGCCTCACGGTGGACAATGTTGTATCTTCCAGGAGAATCTATATCCATAGGCTCCTTGCTACCAGCCTGCACCTGATGCAGTGGAGACGTGGGTCTGCATGTCCCTGAGGGATGCGCCTTTCCCCATAGCTGAGGCTGGGAGCAGCGTGAATTCTCACCAAAAAAAAAAATGATACTGCTTTCATACTGCCATGAAGTTAGACTAATTCAGAGGCAGCATGTCTGATGTCTCTCAGCCAATGCTAGCCAGAAAGGAAACAATTTTACACATCAGCAATTTTTTATGATTAATAATATTATCCTGCCTTAATTGAAAAATGGGCTGGTGCCCCTAAGAAAAAATTAAGCTGCAGGAATTAGTATCTAACCTCTTTATGATGAATGTATATTTTTACACACTGCATATTACTGGCAGTACTTTTAGAAAGAATCATGCCATGTATTGTAATAAAAAATTGTCCCGCATTGTTTGTAGTTGCGTGGCACCATTCTGTCTGGCTGACTTGGCTTTAAGAGCCTGAACGCTTGGGAAGAAGCAGTCTGAGGATGCTGAAATCCTTTTAAAGGGAATTTATGTACAAACAGGAGGATGATGTGTAGGCTCCGAGCTCTGCTATCAGTTGTTATTGCTGAGAGATATTCACAGAGAGTCGATGCCAGACAGAGCATTAGCCATTGCTGGCCTCAGTGCCTTCGTGGGAAGTCGGTCATAAAGTCGGTGAGGGCTCCTGTTTGTGGGATTTTTAAACACCAGTGAATCATTTTATGTAATAAAGCAGTTGTCGTTGGGTGAGTTTGTGTAAAGGTCTTTGTGAACCGCTTTCTACCAAAACAAAGCTTCAGAAGGAGAAAGAGGCGATGCCGAAGGACAGGGAGATTTGTTATGCTGAGCAGAGAGCTGGCAGTTCGACTGTGCTGAGGTTTGCCAGGCACCCAGTGGGAGTAGGGAGCTGTCACCTGCATCTGCCCGTCTGCCTGCGACCACGGGTGGTCCTGGAGACAGGGCGAGTCATGACTTCAAGGCATCATGCTCCTTCCATGTGTCCTGGGACTTTGTCTTGTGCAGAGTAGCCCAAAGAATCCAGGATTAAAGAAGATGAGAAGGTCTAGGTCTCTCAGCTGGACAGTTGGGGACAGAACAAAGTAAATAAAACTGCTTTCAGCTGTAGTGCTGCCCTGGCACCATCTATGTCTCCTGCAGGTTTCTTGGAGGACCATTGCTTCAGCAGCAGACTCATATATGTGAGGAATGTGAATGTGACGTGTTACAAATGCCTTGTTCCCTGAACCTAAAGCACTTAAATCAGCTCTCATCAACTTAAATATTGCTTACCCAAACCTTTGAATGTTGTTCATCAAATCTCCCTGGAAACACAGAGTGAAAAACAGATGTCTGTGGTGGCATCACTGGTGCTTTCCAATGTCCCCGGGCAGAAGGGTGCAAGGAACCTCCTCCTCTTTTCCATCCTGGAATAGTGGGAGGGTCCTCATGGAGAAATATGCACTTGGGTGGTGCCATCTGTCTTAGAGGGAAACCTGCCCACAGTTTGGGGCTGTGGAGAGTGGAGGGTGGAGGAGGGTCTGGGCAAGGAGCCAGGAGTATCTGTGGATAGGGGGGGTCACACCGGTTTTGCAGGGCTGTGTGGGAGCACAGTGGAAGAGCCTGGGCAAAGCTGTCCTTCCCTGCTCCTTCCTGGCCACAGCCCTTTGGACTGTGCCTGCCATGGGGACCCCAGGATCCTCCCAAGCCTGTTGAGGGGCAGTGGTGGGTGGGTTGGGGCTGGCGATGTTTCCCTGGTGCCGTGCTTCTTCCCTGATCTGTTGTCACTGCCTGCGTAGGCTGGTCCTGGAGCATCCTCACACCCCTTCTCTGATGTCTCTAAATTTGTAGCCAAGGTCTTCTTATTTACCTCTTCCTTTGTATTTCAGCCAGGTCCCTATTAAAGCAGACAATGAGGAAGTCTGCATTAAAATGCTTCCTTCCATCCCTCCGTTCTCCCCTCCTCCCAGCCCCATCCTCCTTGTCCCTGGAGGAAACACTCGTCTCTGCCAAGATCCTGCCTTGCAAAAGTAAACAATATGAAATTACAATAAAATGTTTTGATTTTCTGGGCCTGACATTCAGAAGCTGCACAACAGAGACGTACAAAAAAGGATTTTCTATAGATAGCCAGTGTGAGAAAAAAATAAATCTCTCATATTGGGCATTATTTAGATTCAAGCATCAGGGCAGCGTGAATGGGGAACAGAGGATTTTGTCACCAAACCTGAAGGTTCTGCGGAGGTTTATGCTGCAGCATCTGTCAGCAGCTTTCTGCCTGGCATCTGCGGGTGACCGGCCTATTGCACAGTAATGTCAATATTTGGGACTCTTGTCTGTGTGTGTGTATATGTACTGTTGTTGCTTGATGCATTAAGACTGGGTGGTGTACTGAAAGCCCTCAGAAGGAAACAGATGAGCTGAAACTTGCTTCCTCCAGGGCTCTTCCACGTAACTCAAAAGATGGCAAACCGAAATGGAGGTGTAATCCCTGGGAGATGAGCTTCCTTGGGCGCTTGTCAGTTTAGCAGGCTGGGTAATCTGCACTGTCATCAAGATTTGCGGATTAGCTGTAGTGAAGCTAGTTGGCTTTGACATTTCATTAGAGAAGTTTTCCATAGTTTTTCATCCTTAGTCTTGGTGCTGTGAAATATGGCTGATATAGCTTTGTTATGCTTACTTTCTAACATTAATGCAAGTCGATGCTGGGGCTGCAAACATCTTATCTGCTGAGGATTTTTAAAATCATTGCTTGTTTATGAAAGATGAACTGGGTCAAAGGCTAATTTGGGGAAGGATCTACTTTCCCCAGTGCTAACCAATAAATTTTCATCTGGATATCGTAAGTTACCCAATTGTTATCTCCTGAGGAGGGGATAAAAGCAAACACCATTTATCCTATAATCTGCAAATATTTTGAAAAGTGAGGTGGAATATCAATAAAAGGGCTTATCATCAAGGTGTTGTGAGAACTCTTAGGGACTTTTATTTAGAAAGCAAAATGTTAAATTTAGAGACAAAAACTGTGCAGATGAGGAGGGACTATGTACAAGTGACAGCATTGTAAATTGTCTCAAGGGTTCAAGGGACCGGGGAAGGACACTGTGTCCTGAAGTCACTCCTTTGCAGAGATATCTCTGCTGATAAGTGCCAGTTGTTGTTCCTGGTGACAGTGATCGAGGGGGACAAGGCAAAGTATCACCCTGTGGGCTCCTGCAATGGCGAGCAGAAATGGGGATGTGGCCTGGTTTATTTATGAGGGCTGGACGTGCCCTCACATCTAGCTGCTGCAGAGGACAGATCTGTGTCCTTGGAGCTTCGGTTGCTGTCCCTGTTATCCTCTCCCTGTAGAGCCCCTTTTCAGATGCCCCCTCTGAAGGGCTGCTGCCCTGAGGGCTGGGGGAGTGGGCAGTGTGAGCTGTGGGCAGTGTGAGCCATGGGCCCTGTGAGCTGTGTCACCTGTGGGGCCGTGTGAGCCGTGGGCTGGGGGAGCCATGGGCTGTGTGAGCCGTGAGCCGTGTGAGCCATCGGCTGCGTGAGCTGTGGGCCGTTTGAGCCGTGGGCCGTGTGGGGTGTGAGCCGTGTGAGCCATGGGCTGTGTGGGCTGTGTGGGCCGTGGGCTGTGTGGGCCATGTGAGCTGTGGGTTGTGTGAGCTGTGGGCCGTGTGAGCCGTGGGCTGTGTGAGCCATGGGCCGTGTGAGCTGTCAGCTCTGTGAGCCATGGGCTGTGTGGGC
>VYZQ01010965.1:696-50746 GCA_013400655.1 Mystacornis crossleyi
GAACCCCACCGCCATCCCCTGCTCCTTGCACCCGCGCCGGGGCACCGCGGGGCCCGGCTCCCCCGGGCACGCCGCCGCGGCTCGGAACGCGCGCGGGTCCCCAGGGCAGCGGAGCGGCCGCAGGACGGGCATGGGCGCTGGCTCCCGCCACCAGCGATGCCAAAAGGCCGCAAACTTGCGCTGCAGACAGCGATGCAGGCAGCGCACATGCAGCACTGCAACCCCAGCCTGCCAGCTCAGGGGAGAGACAACTCACTCGTGTATCAGCGCACTCACTGCCTTTAGAGGCCCTCTCATCATAGCCCTGAGCCCGATCCGTGTGCATGGCACGTCCAGCGGTGTCACACATGCGGCAAGGTAGTTGTCAAGTCGTGCAAGTTCAGCCACCTCCGATGTTCGCCCTCCAGACTGCAAAGGCTGTTGCAGAAGCTGACTGAACACTCAGCAAGCATCAACCTCTATCCCGGGCGTGTTCAGCGTGACAGCTCTGCTGCTACCTCTGCCCAATTAGAGCTCATGTTACCACACACTGCAGGTGGAAATACAAACATGCCCAGAGTTGAACGAAATTCTGAGAGTTGAAATATTCCTAGACCTGAAATTCCGAGGAAACCCCAGATGTACACAGCCTCTGCAGTTTCTACAGGCATGGCATCACTCCCCTTTTCAGACCTGCAGCCCAGACTTACTCCTTCATGCAATATTTACCAAGGTTTGTGAACTTCAACTGTCTTTGAAAGCGTCTTGATCCACATCTCACAGTGTGGAGGTAAAAATCAAAATTAATACTTGCCACTGGAAGGACTGACAGAAGAATGACATAAACCCAAGCCTCACTTCTAAGACTGGCACACGGCTGGCACATGGCTCAGTGTTGTGTATCTCATGTAGAAAAGGGCAGCCAGCCGAGGGGGGGCAGGGGGAAGAAAGGAGAACAGGAACTCTGAGAGCTCTAGGAAACTGTTCCAGGGAGGAGAACTGAAATAAATGGCATTTAACCTAGAGAGAAGGCAGAGGAGAAATGTAATAGCATTCTTCAAGAACTGTAAGAGGTTACTGTGAAGCAAAAGGAATGAACCCTTCTCCATATACATTAGACAGGTAAAAGAGGTGAGTAGGCTTAAATTCCATCCCTAGGTAACTGCTTTAGATATTAGGAAAAGCTAGGCTAGCCTGCTGCTGGCAGAGATTTCTTTGGGAGAGCACAGCATTTTGGGAACACGTGCACTGGGGCTGCTGAAGCAAATGACTGAAGACAGCTGCCCTGACAGTAAACAGCCGCTGTTTACTCTGATCGCTTCTTGGGCTTCAGGACACAGGGTGAAATCGAAAGGGTGACTGAAATCTATCCAGAGCCACAAAGAAATGGCTGGGAAACAACAATTCTGAATTAACTGTCCAAGATGTGTTCTTTCCTACCCTTCAATAGAAAACCTTTTTGCCGACAAGTGATCCAGAAGCTTAAAAAACAACCTTGTGGGCTAAAATTAAATACTTCACTCTAGCAAAATTGATTATGAGCATCTGAAAAAATTAGTGTATTCACAGGTTCACAATGGTTTAGCTGAACAGGAATATCCACAAGAGTTAAGGCATGTCAGTGACAGTGCATTGACACACACCGGATCCTAACGCAGAGGAAGCAAGCCCAGTCAAATGTAAACCAAACTGAGTTCAGATCACAGGCAGCTAGTTCTTGATATGAACAAGAAACCCCACTTGAGAAAAAATATGCACTTTAAATGAATACACACTGACCCTAATTGCTCTGCTCTAACTTCTCTGGATGTCCTCCTGATGACAAGTCCCCTGTTTCCATTAAACCGTTCTTAATATGAACATGCCAGTCAAGTGCATACCATGATTTTGAGAGGGCAGCCTTGCTGGCAAGGGACAGAACTGGGAAAACAAGCCACAGAAACACAAGGCTGGAGGAAAGAGTCCCTCCTCCATGTCTCCTTTGTCCCTGGTTTCATAACAAGCAATGCAGCTCCGTTCAAGTCTAGGTTTCTGCTCACTTGGCCTAAAGTATTTTGGCAACTGCCATTTGGCTTAGATTTCAGATCACTGGTTAATCTTCTTATTCCTTCCCTTCAGAAACCCTTCCTACATGGCCTTCTAAGGCCTAGAGAATTGTAGCAGTGCCATAGCTGCACAGTTCATAGCTACACTTTCATCCCACACATCACCAGAATTCTTAAATCCTCACTTTAAAATAGAAAATGAAGTAAAACACTGAATAATTCCTACAAGCCACTTTCCCCCCCAGTCTATGGCAGTCTAAAAATCCAAAGGATAAAGGTGCTCATGCAGCATGACCAGGGATGAGAGCAGCACCTAGTTAAAAATTTACCTGATTTTTGGTACACCATGGCTGCAGGATGTGCAGTTCTGGGTCACTCGCAGCTGTACCAGCGAACAGATGATCTAGGAATGTTCTCTGCCTCACAGACAGTGCACCAGCAGCAGCTCCTGAAGGTACAGAGAAGAAAATTAGTGGGTATTCATACAGCCATCTTGGAAGGGGTCCTTGCCAGCAAGAAATGCAGCTGGTGCTGAACACCCTAAATCTGATCAAAACAATTATCACCCTGGATAAAGAGGCGGCAGGTTTGGGGGGTTGGGTTGGGGTTTTATTTGTTTGTTTGATTTTAAAGAAGGTCCAGATTGTGCAGTGGAGGAAAATCTCAAATATAACCCAGTTCTAAATATTTGATCAACTACTGTCCTTTAAACTGTGGTCCAGGCCGGGGAGCATCCTTTTGTATTTTTGCAGTCCTTATGCAATCAGTGTAGGAGGAGAGAGTCTGGAATGAAAGGGTAAGGGTAAGGCTAATATGTGCAAAGTCCATCTTAGGTGTTTTGTTAACTTGCTTGTGGAAAATGTCCATTAATGATTGAAGGGGGAACAAGGTGAGGAGAACAATCAGTAGTTTGACTGGAGTTTAATTTAAGCAGATGTATTAAATATTGATGCACTCACAGAGTCTAAAGGACACTCATTTGTCTACAGCAGCTGCAGAAGGCAACACTTCTGTGGTTATAAATTAACCCTTCATGTGAGAGGTGAGAAGCATGAGGCTTGTCAAGTGTTATTTGACCACATTAACCAGGGTCACTACACCTTCTCCCAGATTTGTGCGAAAGGGAACAAATGTTCCAGCTGCAAAGAACAGAGATTTCCTAGGAGATGCCAATAAAGTACCACAAAGGTCCTGGGGGCCATCACAGGGAATGTTGCCTACTTCATCTGGGGAGATGCAGCTATTGTGGCAGAATTGTCCCTCTCACAGTCTGGCTGTCACTAACAGCATGAAATCCAAGGTTTCCACACCACCCTCTTCTGCAGAAATCCCCTAAGATGGGCAAGGCCTGAAGTCTGTGTTCAGACGAACTGTGTGCCCAGTCTAGCCACATCTGACAAACTGCTCAGCTGCACACAAGAGAGATGGAGAGGAACTGTTTATAGGAGCATGAAGGGACAAGACAAGGGGGGTTGGCTTTAAACTGAAAGAGGGCAGACATAGATTAGATATTAGGAAAAAAAGTATTTAATGTGAGGGTGCTGAGGCCCTGGCACAGGTTGCCCAGAGAAGTTGTGGTTGCCCCAACCCTGGAAGTGTTCAAGGCCAGTCTGGATGGAGCTCTGAGCAGTCTGGTGTAGTGGAAGGTGTCCCTGCCCATAGCAGGGCAGCTGGAACTAGATGATCTACAAGGTCCCTTCCAATCCAAACCATTCTATGATTCAAATGCTGCTTTGTAAATCACTTTTCCGTGTTAGTCTTCAAGCCTACATATGTGCAATACAAACATCACATGTAAATCTTCTGCAAAGCTTGTAACAACGGGAAAGCAGCAGTCATCTAGGTTTAAAAAACTGTAGTCTATAATACCTTCTTTTTTGTTTCTCTACTTTCACATGACTGAATGGGGGAAGGGTTTTTTAGGTTCTTACAGGACCCATGTAGGTAATGAGGACATTACCATCATGTCCGCATGAGGGTATTACCAAATGAGGGAAAAGCTTTCTAATCAAAATAATTTTAACTTGCTTCTCACTTAAATGCTCTCGCTATGCAACACAATCGACCAGTGCAGCTGCGAGGAGTGCTTTCTGAAGATGTCACAGGTACAGTTTCTTAGTACAAGTTTGTTGTAACAAACTAGAGAACTGCGACAGTTTTTACATAATATGATCTTCTGAATCTGTTGCATCTATTTCCTTTCTCTAAATTGATAAGGGAACTATCTGGGCTTGGTAAATAAAGACGTTTTCCATATTAGTACATTAAGGAAAATCACATTATTTTAAGGCTATTTTAAAAATCACATACACTTCAACTAAAATACAAAAGTGCACCGCGTAATGACAAGTGCTGACAGCATGAATCACATCTGCTAAGAGTATAAAACAGAAATAAAATTAGCCCTGTATCTCTAAGCAAAGGAATTTATCAGTTCTATTTTCTTTTGGGAAACATCTAGCAGTATATTTTTATTATGGCATAGGTCCCTCATGACCTTCAGGTTTGCCATAAATTCACCCAGATCAATGCCAGTACAAACCGCAAATGCGATTTTTACTGAGATACAAATTTTCTGTCATTCAACCCCGTCTTCCCTTTCCTGATCCTGTTACATGCCCCTCACAGTAAAGCTAAGCCCCAGCTAAGGTGGTGCAGAATCATACTGGGACAGCTCAGAATGTACTCACTGTTTTAGGAAAAAGATTTCATCTTTTTTAGAGATCAGAAGATTCCTTACAGAGAAAGGCAAGAGTCAGAGCCATCTCACAGAGCAGCAAATCTTTTATATACGAGTAGGTATGGCTACATTAGAGAACCAGATGACAGTGAACATACCAGCACATTAAAAAAAAATCACAACACACAAATAAACCACTTTTTCAGAAAATAACTCAGTAACATATCTTTCTCTTTTCCCCCGTCACACCCCTTTCTGAGCTGTTGTATTTAGGGCACATAAAGTGCTTGTTTAACTAGAGGGAGGCAGGCTGCGTTATGCTATCTCTGCTTTTTTGTTCTTAATCTGGAATATCAGAGCTCTTTTCTGAGCTCTATTTTGTATTAGCTTCATGCTTTAATGGGCTAGAATAACCACTTTTATGGAAGAATATGGTACAAAATGGTTAAATATATTTTCACTTTCAGCAGTGGATGGACAGAAAATAGAGGACTAGAACCTTAGTACTGCTGAAAAGCATTGTGATCTAGAACAAGGCAAATACCAGAATGTCCCACACTGCAAACTCCAGGGTGAAGGCTGCAGTAATCAGAGCTGTGGCAGAGGGCACGGTGAGGTGGCTGAAAGGCATTAAAGTCATCCTATAAGAAAATAATGACTCTTGTGTTTTACACGGAATCACCTCCAGCTTCTGCCTGTTGAGCACATGACAAGGGGGGGCTGTTACCAACCCCACACGCTGCTGATTCTCCCGTGGGACTGACCATTCACTGCTGCGACAGTCAAGCTGCTCCAGCAATTCTCAACTCTCCCCCGGTGGGTAGCTTTTAGTCTTTTTAAAGACTAGACAAAAAAGGCTTTGACGTCTTTTTCTCTGAAGTCAGCTGAAGTCAGATGTTCAGCCCACATTTGCAATCTCAGCAAATCAAAGGCGAGTGTTTCTGTTGAGGTGGACACCAGGTAGAGCATGAACGCTGGGGACGGCTCCTCAGAAGCCGTGTTTGCTTGTTCCCTGCTGGCAATTCTTCTATTTCTTGCCAACAGAGGGTACTGAAGTTTAATGGCACACATTCACCAGGGCAGGAAGCAGCATAATGCATTCCTGTGAGACTGTGCGGAGTACAGACATACCCTTTTCATCTTGCTTGAGTACTAAGTTCATTTAATAGACTCGAGTTAGCTTTTCCCGCTCTTATTTAACCCTATTAAAGTATCAAGGAAGGCATTTACTTTCTGTCAATTAAATGGAGAGGATAATAGTAGCAGCGTGAAAGAGCCAGAAACCTAAACTCATCTCACTGCTCTCTCATTTCAATGCAAATGCTGTCAGTTTTGTCTGTATAATGCAGTCCTGCCACTTCAGATGTAGCACTATTTCTAATGCTGCCCTTACCCTAGTGTTGGGTCCTCACAGGCTGAGACCACGATCCCAGATTACACTCCATTTTTGTGGTTATGCTCCTGCAGTGATCTGTTGGCAATGCAGCACGTGCTAAAATAGTTCACAATTAATCACTCCGAATGTCTGTAAAAAGCCCCCCAAAACCACATGTCTTTTAATTTTGACTGGCAAGACAAACTCGGTGAGTGGAGGGACAAAAGGGAAAGCAAGATTCCGCAATGGGAAAAGGTTATTTTAAGCTTGTGTCAAGATGACACCCAGGGCTTGTCTAAATATAGATTTGTCCACTGTAAACACCCTTAGTCTGCATTTAGTGCAGACACATGCAGAGTTACTCAGCAATGACAGACAAGCTTTGTCCCCACACCCAGGCCCACAATAACGCTCAAGCATAACCAGTTCCTGAAAAAGTAGTTTGTAAGTGGGTTTCTGCATCCAAAGAGAAGGATTAACCAAGAAAATCTTACCTCCTGCTGCTGGCATCACACTTTTGACATCTAAGCTCTCAGGATGAGAAACAGTGTCACCAAGGGGCTGCAGCTTTCAGGCCCAGCTCCTTTACTTACCACGGTTTGAAAGAACAGGCAAGGAGGGGCTGTGCAGACATGTTCCTTGAGCCTCTGCAGTGGCTCCCATGTGACAGTGCAGGAAACAGCCTGTGCTGGGCAGGTGTGGGTCACTGTTCTGCCACTCAGAAATCCTGGCTTTCATACCATGGTTTCCTGCTTACTCCTGTCCTCTTCTTGTTAATGCTTGCTCTGCCTCTGAGTTGTCAATCCTTTAATTCTGCAGCATAAACACTGAGCTGTGCTGCACCTTCTGAATCAAGGTCTGGTAAACTCACTGAATCTGCAAAGAGCTCGGACAACTTACCATCAACAAATTAGCTGAAAACCTGCTTGCTCTAACAACGACAATGTAACTACAATGTAAACATATCCGGTGTGTCCTACCACTGCAATGTGATACTCTCTCCAAGTTTATGTGAATCATCTCCCCAGTGACTGTGAAGAGAACTGGAAACCATTGTCTGTTTACTGATTACCAGAGCTTCCTTACCAAAAAAGTACAAACACAAAAAACTGTGTCTCACTGAAACAACTTGGGAACTCCTCTGTAACTTCACTGTAAACGAGACATAAATATTTAACTGTACCTATGTTAAACTTTATTTGGCTTTTGGGCTCTGCCACTTAAAGAGCTTACAGCAAAGAGAGCCAGAGAAAGGCTCAGGATGCTGCGTTTCAGTAGGTTTGCAGCCCAAGTGTCAGTGCTGTGCTCCCGTGCTGACCCAGAGGAGGAGATGTGCAGGGTCAGCATTTGGGATGGTTCCAAACCTCAGGGTAATAGCTGAACTTAGAGGGGCTTTCAACTCTGACATACAGCCTCCATCAACTGGCTTATGTAAGAAGATCTATCTTCAAAGCCCTTGCAATCTACTTCAAAGGGAAGTATTCCAGCTTGTCCAATAATCATTACAGCAAGTAATGGAACAACTAGCAAAATTAGAAAACCAAATATTCTGTAGATAAATGTGTGCTACATCCCTGACCTGAAAACAGGACAAGCAAGGTTCCTTATTCTCTCATGACCCTTCTAATGCCACATGTCCACACAGCAGCTCATGTCCAAAGCCCTACAGAACTCCTCTACCATATTGTGAGCATCAGGATTTAATTTGCTTTCAATTGCCATTGTCTGTGGCTTTTTCCCTACTTGAGGAAGACTCCAGAAACTTGTCACAAATAACTCCTTACACAACATGGCCAGGCTGGGGCATTTTAACAGTCATACAGAGCATCTGCTGCTGGGCACAAATCAGGCATCAGATGTATCCTGCTAGCAGCAGGTAGAGTCATGTGGGAGCACCATGGTCGTTAGGATGAAAAACTCTTCATAACTGCTGTCAATATTTAGAAACAATAATTCAATATTTGATCAAAGCAGAAAAAGTTTCTTTATAGCATTTGAGTCTTGGACAGTTGGTGTTATCCTTATTTCACAAGGGATGCTTGCTGGTACAACAGGCCAAAAAGGTGTATAAGGCAAGGAGAACACACCCCTTCTGAGATTATAAAGTGCAAAGTGCATTTTTGTGCAATGGTATCCTTTAACCTACAGGATTCCTGGGCTCAGAAATGGATGAAAAATCTGTGCATCACATATCCGAGCAAGACATCAAACAGCAAATTCCTACCAGCATGTTTCAATCCATGCAATCCCACCTTAGAATCATGGACTCATTAAGGTTGGAAATGATTTCCACAACTGAAGCTTTGACCAAAACTTCCATGCTTTGACCAAACAGTGCCATATCAACTAAACCACAGCACTAAGTCGTTCAGTCATTTTTTGAGCACTTCCAGGGATGGCAACTCCACCACGTCCCTGGGCAGCCCAGGTTTCCAACGCTTAACCATCCTTTCAGTGAAGAACTTCCTCCTGATACCCAACCTGGATCTGCCCTGGCACAGCTTGAGTCCATGCCCTCTCATCCTACTGCTGGTTTGCCAGGAGAAGAGGCTGAACTCCACCTGGCTCCAGCCTCCCTTCAGGAAGTTCAGAGCAATAGGTCTTCCCTGAGCCTCCTTTTCTCCAGGCTAAAAAATACCCCCATGACAGCGAGAGCAGGAGAGAGAGGCTGAACCACCAGTCCAGTGACTTCAGCCTTAGAAAACCCAGTGCCCTCACACACATAAATAGAGCCCCAAGTGACCGATTTAGACGGCATTCAGACAACACCACTGGAGAACTCCCAAGTGGCTCACTCTGGTAGGCACAGACGAGTCTGCCTTAGAAATCCTGTAGCACGTTTGTGACCAGTCTAAACTCATTTGGAGGGTTTCTGGCTAGGGGTTCCTTTGATCTTCTTGCCCCTTACAACAGCTGAACCTGAAAAGCTTTTGCTTTTTGGTGAGAAATTAGACACCTACCACATCTGATATACTGAGTAAAGCCTCTACCTTGCATTCACAAGGCTTTGGAGAAGTTACTGTTATAGCTAGTTGGTTTGGTTTTTCTCCTCAAGCTAACTCACGTATTAAAGACAAATACTGACCACTTTCAGCAGGAATTCAGGGTGCTTCCTGAAAGGAAGCAGTCCTGCCTTGAACTGCGGATTGCACAAGTCAGAGCACGACATGAGACCAAGGCCAAGGCTCAGCACTGCGGTGGGATTTTTGTAGGGTTAAGGCTGGGCTTGGAGTGAGCTTTTCAGAGTCTTCTCTTAGGGATGAGCCTGCCTCAGAGAAAGGTTATTCCCTCACTGACTCCTGGGGATTACTTTTAGGTAATGGAAAGTCCCTCAAAAGGGGCATAGGATCTGCAAGGATATTAAGAGGACTTGAGAATCTTTGATTCAGAGTAAACAAAGACCATTTTCATTTGACCAAAGGAAAAAAGGATCTTCCTTACTTGGTTATACTTATCTGTGCATTTCAGAAATAGTTGGAACACTGGAGAAAGTTTCTTTCAAATATCTCTACATGGGCTTGCAATTTATTGTTAACACACGAAGCATTCCTATACAGTTAATACTTGTGCAAATTGACATTTGAATTTCCTCTTCCATTTTCTTATTGCTGTTGTCTCCTCTCCCACCTCCCCAGATGATCAGTAAAGGAAGTCACTATAATTTGACCAAGAATCCAATTGGCACAGACTTCATATGCAATAAGATGGCATCTTAAACACCAGGTTAGGGTTTTCATAGGGAATGCCATTGCTTCAAGTTGCAGAAATGCTTTTTCTTAAATATTATTTTATATATCCATCACTAAGGAGAATAATCTTAGAGGAGATTTACCCTAGTTAACAGAGTGGAAGTAAAACAGATTAAAAAAGATGAATTGCAAATTTGAATACATCAGCAGCAAATTAAAGCTGCATTTGCAGAAGGTAACTATTTTCCTCCAAGGGAAGTTTTCTTCTTTAGGGTAGGCTGACAAACCACCTTAAGTTTCTGCAGTCCAGAGATGGAAAACATCCTTAATGGCTTCCGCTAACCTATCTTTGAAGTCGTGCAGTAATTATGTAACTGCTCTGGAAACAGGAGAGGAGCAGCCAGGAACCCTGCCTCTGAGCAGAGCACTTGGGAGGGGAAAAACAAACAAAAAGTCTTTGCTGAATCCTTGCTCTTGAGCCTTCCCCCACCTCAGCCTTAGGCCAACTTGGACTGGAAAGCTGTAGCAAGTGTCAGGCTTTCAGTGTCTATTTTTGGGTATTTGTTGTGGAAGGAGAAAGTGAAGCCTGAACACCATGTGAGCAACTTTAATACGAGGGCATAACTGCCAGGAAAACAATTCCCTGGCTCCCTCTGCCCCTGTGGGAATAAGGTTGCTGTGCCTGCCTTTCATTGAACTCTGAGATCTGAGGCTGGGAGGAAGCGTTCACTTCAGAAACTACTGTGACAGGTTCAAAAACATGGAGATGTCATAGCTAATTTCGCAGCCCACTCATCCATTTGGAATTTGCAACCAAACTCAGCCCTCATTTCTCCACTTCTAAGTTCCAAACAACTTAATTGTAGATTTTCATCCGTGGGAACAACAGCTGACCCACAGTGTCTAGGTAAGTCCTAATTTCAGCCCTCAACATATCCAAGTATTTAGGAAAACTTACCCAAGGTTGACTGATGTTTGGTGAATCACATCGTAACAGATTCCTTGCAATAATAAATTTTAAGTAAAATCAGGTGACAATTCATAAATGCAAGTGGTAGTGCTGTTAAAAAATAAAAACATTACAAGCTCTTTTTTTTTTTTTCCAGAACAGGTTTTAAACCAGGAATTTGAAAGAAAGGAAATAGCTGAAAAGCATGTGTGAGTATGGAAGCTGTACTGTCGGCAGCAGACGACAGTAGAACCTTCTCAAGTTCATTATCCTCTGCAAAACACAGGATGCTTGTACCATTAAAGTTAAAACTGTAAAATGTAGTTCTGCACTGGTATAGATTTTATGACATTGCTAAAACACACAATGGACCCAAGAGCAAGATTTGTAAGAAAAGCAAGTAGCAAGCAAATAAAACTGGCAGCATGTTAACAAAACCCCCAAACAACCAAAATCCACCAACCCCCCCCCAAACAACACAATGAAACACTCAAACTGAATAACGAAGGCAAGAGGATTAAATATATTTTCATGCCAGTATAAACTATTCAAGATGTGAATTTTGTAGCCTGAAAGACTATCTCAGTCACAAGCAGTTCTAACAGTGTATAGTTTATTCAACATTTAATGGCTTGACCGAGTGACTCTTTAGCAAATCTTGAGCAAACTTTATTACTATCTCGAGGCATCCTGACTCTAATCAATCAAACATCAGTACTTTTGGGGAAAGAAACTGGCCTGCTTTTAAAGTTGTCTTCCAAGAGGTAACCCTGGAAAACAGAAATCTTTTTATGTTTAACAGAAACACGAAACTGAGAAATCATTTCAGAATCAGGATGAGAGTTCTGTAATGACTGAGTAAAGTGAAAGTATTTGGAAAAACCCAAGATTTTTAACTGTAGCACAAGTACTGCAATGTGGCCCCTTTCCTGTTAGAAAACCAGCTGAAATTCCCCCTCATGCTAGGCCATGCAAAAACAAGTGTTCTGCTCACTCTGTGTTCTCTTCACCCTTGTTATCCCTCTGGTGCACCCAAACTGTCTTCATGTATTGCCATAACGATTTGTTTCATTATTTGAATCAAGCAGTAGGACATTAATGGTATTTCTAACCCTATTTGCACATGCAAAGAGATTGCCCCAGGGGAAAAAAAAAATCTCTAGAAGAAAAAAAATAAGATTATGTTCCAGACAAGCTCAGCAAGGTTATTGCTGTGAAGAGACCATGTGTTCCCAAGAACCTAGGTAAGATTTGGGCTGGAATTACAGTTAACATAAATTTTAGTGCAAAGGGCCATCATTTCAGTTAGGTGAATTCCTAAAACATACCATAAAAGAGAAGCCAAAGCTTTATCGTGCAACCTTGACTCACACAAATTGTTCTTGCAATAAATTGTCCCTTACATCAGGGAGACTGCTGCAACAGCAGCACAGCATTCCTGGGAACATCTCTGGGAAGTTCTTGGAACGGTTAATCCTAAAATATAGGTTCCCTTCTTAATTCAGACATTAATTTCAATTGCATGGTGTCAATACATATCTATTTAATAGTAGAGGATGCTTTAGTTCAGACAGAATTTTTAAAAAGAAACTGAATGTCCTTTCAAAATATGAAAGAGTTAACTTGAAACCCCTCAGGTGCCTTCAGAAACTAACAGCATTAAAAATGTACTTCATTAACACTCAAGACAACAGCCACACTAATCCTAGAGTTCCTTAATAGTGTGAGGAATGCAGTAATTTTTAACAGGTTTAATTCCTTGGTATGTTGTCATGGCTAACACTTGTTTTGGACAGAAAACCCAAGAAAATATTTTAAGTAAAACTTACGACAATTACTGGTCTCTGAGTGTGCTGTATAAAAATCTGTGAGCAGAAAAAGGGACTAAACAATTTAAAAATTATACAGAACTATGCCCTGGTGACCAAAAGCAACACAAAGGATATTAAGTTTAAAAGCCTTAATCACTTTAATCATTCATCCACAGAAACTCATTTCTAGCTACAGTTTCTGTGCAAGTCAAGATTTTGCCAATATATACCACTGCAGCTGGGGATTTCGTATTATTTAGGAACTTAATTTCTCTACTGCCAAGCCTGCTCCAGCTTCCGCCTTATCCACGCTCAGCTACAAGGGTGGGTGGAGGAAGGCCCCGTTACACTGCTCCCCCCGAGCCCCCACAGCTTCGGAGCCACCCTGAGGGTACCTGGGGGAACTGAGCACGGTGCCACCGCCCCAGGGCAGGCAGGTACCCTGGAAGGGGAACACCACCACCCAGAGGGAAGTTATTAAAAAAAAAAAATTAGAATCACAGGATATTCGGAGTTGAAAGGGACCCACAAGTATCAAGTCCGACTCCTGGCCCTGCACAGGACACCCCAAGAATCACACCCTGCGCCCTAGAGCGTTGTCCAAATATTTTCTCAACTTTGTCAGGCTCGGGGCTGTGACCACTTCCCTGGGGAGCCTGTTCAGTGCCCGCCCACCCTCTGGGGGAAGAAACTTTTCCTGACATCCAACCTCAGCCTCCCCTGGCACAGCTTCAGGCCCTTCCCTCGGCTCCTGGCAGTGTCACCACAGAGCAGAGATCGGTGCCTGCCCCTCCTCTTCCCCTCACGAGGAAGCTGTGACTGCACTGAGGGCTCCCCTCAGTCTGCTCCTCTCCAGGCTGAACAGACCTGGGGACCTGAGCCCTGCTCCCGGCATGGCCTCCCCTCTAGGGTACCACCCACCTTCACAGCCCTCCCTTGGACACTTCCCAATAGCTTTGTATCTTTTCAATAACCATGTTTTTCATATCAAAACAGCTGCAAAAATTCACATACAAGTGACCCCAAACAATTTGCCTAATTTCGTGATTAGCAATCTGCATATTCCAAAGAAAGTCAGCTACCAATCACATAAGAACTGCAAAACTGCTTCATGTTATCAGCCTTTAATTTTTCCCCTGCTGGAAAACAAGCAATAAGTAGGTAGCAGTGTTGAAGAACTACAGAAAAATCAGGACAATTTTTAGGAAGTGTGGGGAAGAAAAAAGTCACAGCAGATCTAAAATTCCCATCTCAAGGCAGAATGATAGATGCACTCATTTTTGACTTCTCCATTGATATTTTTTGCTGTTGACAGCCAAGATAGTGTTAAAATTCACTACAAAAGTACAACCTGTTTCATTCCAGACTGTCAAAAGCACTCAGATGCAGAGTGGCAAGAGCCCAGCTCACAACACTGCTTTTTCACACCACGTCGAGGGGGCCTTCAGGAGGAAGGCTGGAGTCTGACTGTAGGGACAGAGGGAGAAAGGAGGTAGCCGTGTATACTCCTTAAGTTCAGCCCCAAAAATGCCAGATGGTCACACCACAGACACTGGAGACTCCCACAGATCCCCGTTCTGCCTTCATTACATTCACAAGCCAGGCTATATTCAAGGCTTAAGAGAAAAAAAAAAGTACAGGACACGGTGTAGAGCATTTTCACTGATACACAGAATTTGGAACACAGAGGACTCATCGACAGTCCCAAGGTGCAAAAATAGCGTTTTCTGCATCCAAGTGAACTAACAGCCTTTATACATACCAGAGTCTCCATCTGGGAAATGCAGGACTGACTTCAACCTCTTCTTGCCTCTGCAGGATGGCTGTACTGGGTGCTTTGAAAGCATGAAATGGCCTCAAAAGCATGTGAAACAGACCGATATCCAAGGCAGCACCTTTACATACAGGACGGATTAGGCTTATTAAAATAGCTTTCTGTGCAATGCATCATTCTTTCTCTCACTCTCAGCAGTTTACCAGGATTTCTAAGTTAACCCCTGCAATGCTGGGAACTTGCTTTCCTTTATAAAGGGGTACAAGCACTGGAAGAAATAAAAAAGAACCAACTAAAGGGGAGAGCACCCGGACAAGGCAACCTGAACTTAAACCAGTAACACGCATCATCTTTCCCTTTTCTTCTGCTCTTCTGAAAGTGTTCAAGTGGCTCATTTCTGTCCAGACAAACGTCAGAAAACAAAGGACATGCACAAAGACAGACAGCATGAGCACAGCTCATTCCCCCAGACCCACCAGCCTCGGCAGTCAGGGACAGGCAGAACAACTGCTTGCTCAGCATTTGCAGCAGGGACTGAGGAGAATAAAGGCCTTTTAAGAAACACAGCCTGTGTTCCAAGAACAGAGTAACACGGAGCAGCTAGGTTAGCATTCGCTGAAATACACCCAGGGCCTGGCGCCCAGCAATTTGCAGAATAGAAGGATTGCAGGGGTCAGAGTGGAAGAGCACGCTGTAGGCAGAGGCCTGTGCTGAGCTGAGCAGAGCAGCGGCTGCACAGAGAGGCCGGAGTGGCAGCTGAACAAGACAGACACGAGTGGATTCAACCAACAAGTTCAGCAACACTCAAGACGTGGAATACAGGGTAAGTCTAAGCACCTCTGAGACTTTCAGATCTAAACCCAGGCACTTGGCAAAACAGCCAGATACAGCAAGTAACACTTAGAAAAGCTACTGAGTATGTCACAGGTGAGCTCTGTGCTACGCTGACGAATGAATGCACACAATAAAAAAGTGACAAAATCTGAAACAGCAAAAGGGATGGCACAACAAAGTACTCACAGAATTTACACAAATACATACAATCTAAAGTTTACGACAGGTTCACGCTTTAAAATCATTAATAACTGATTAAAATTTTAGTAAGAAAATATGTCAAAACAGCAAAAAATATGGTGGATTCTTAATCGGAGATAACTGAATCCATCAATCATAGAATGACTTAGTTGAACATCAGGTGTGATTACAAGACAATGAAGAAAAGCTGAAAGAGAGCACCTGATCCCATGATCTTTACTACTACAAAGGAAGAGCAAAAACACTCTTTGCTCATGAACAGAATATACAGCACACCCCTTAGCATAGGCAAGGAAACATTTTTTGCCTTCTCTCCTTCTCACAGTTGATATCAGGTTAGAAAAACAGCTGTCCTGCCAGGTACCGCTTTTGACTCAGAACACATAGGATGTTCTTCTATAACTTTGTACAAATATACATCTCTCTTTCTATGAACTGAGAAAAACCGGTAAAAAGAAGAAACTCCGTTCTTTTCCTAACCCACCCCCCCAAGGAAAAGTACCCTCAAGGCAAGGAGGTCAACTAAGACCAAAAATACTGCAGTTTTTTTGCTGTGGCAATAAAAGGCCTGAACTCTCATGGAAGGCAGCTGTTACAGGTTAAAAAGATATGTTAATTCAGAAAGGTACTCTGGAATTTCCCCACAATAATGACAGGAAATATAGCTACATTCTTCCAAGACAGAAGCAAAACTGATGGAGTCAAGCATACATTGTACTTTGAATATCCACCTCATTCAAAGTGAGGAGCACTTCCTATGCAAACTTTATTATGTGAACAGGTTATTCGCCAGGTTACACACTCACACATTTAAACAGGAATGGCCCAACTAGAACCAAAGACAGCAAAAACAAAGACAAACACATATCTTCGTCTGACCCCCAGTTCTCATTTTTCTTCCTCTTTTTCCCAGTGATGAAGGCTGACGGAGAGAAGGAAATATACATCCACCCAGTAGTCTTCCATACAAGTAAATACAAAAAAAAATCAAGTGTTTATTGGAAGTCTGCATGAAGGCACAGATGAGCTTGATTACAGACACATCGTAACAGTTACAAATATATGTAAACACCTTGAGATATACAAAAAAGCAATAATACAGCTAGTACAGGAATAAAATGTAACCTGCTAAAAAACCCAAACTTATTTTTATCTGAGGTTCTTACAATAAGCTCTGATCCACACCAACACAATTGCTCTTAAAGTCACCACTTGGATTCATGCTCAACAAATCTGCACTCTGGCCATTGTTTGATCCAAATTCGAACGGGCTTCCTTCCCTAGGATCAGAAAAACATAGGAACAACCAGCTAGACACCCAACCAACCTATAATGACGCTTCATTGATTCTCTAAATATACAAGAGCAATCACCAAGGTAATGAAATTAAATATAAGCTTCAGAAAAACTCAAGGATGCTTGTTCCACTTGCATTTGAGGAAATTGCTGTATTTCTGCAGGAAAGGAACAGTCTACAGCTGTCAGGTGATTTTTTTCTTCCTCCACAGGAGGGTTAGATTTCATCTGAAATACCTGCCAAAACAAAAGTCAGCAATCACAAACTAAAGTGCCTTGGACAGCTTAGGTTTTACCACTAGAATAAAACATCTCCGTTTATAGATACAGCATTAAGTTTTATCATGAGAAAACCCACCTTTGCACACAGAAGACTACTTCCAATATTTCCGTGGAAAGGGGAAATGCTTTTTGTGTTTTTTTGTTGTTGTTGTATTTTAATTAGATACCAATGCCATAAACTTAAAGAACTGCAACACAGCATTTTTTTCAAAGGAAATCACACCAAAAAAAGCTCCCCCCAAAATAGTTTTAGTACAGGCAATCCCCAGGCCTAGACAAAGAGCACTCTGAGCAGCAATTTACTACGGGACACAATTTTCACAAACTCAACCCTCAACCATCTGTCCTAACTCTTCACTCCTCCTCTACAAAAGCTTTATAACCTCTGGAGCCCCATTCCAGCGAGGAAAGACTCCCATCCAGGTAACACATGCAGAACAAAACCGAACACAGCTACAACATTTCTGCTGACCCTGCGGCCACATTATCCCAACTGAAAGATGAGGTAGTACTTTTCTTTGGAGCCCAACTAGTGGAACAGGCACAAGCACTCTTCTCCCTAAAGTAGCAGCAGCTGTCTGTAATGCAGCGCCAAACTCCACAGTTTATCTCCTCTTCAGGACACACCTCAAATCCAAAACCAGCTGCTTAAAAAAATAAATCATTATACGAGCACACACTCCCACTTTAACTGCATCGTAAAGGCCACGGTCTGGCAAACTGAGTGACTTCCTCCTGTCTACACAGTGGCACTGACAACCTCTGCTTGTACTGGGACTAATGGTTGTAACCCAAAAGGAACATGAAGGTATCCTGAGTACTTACTATAGTGAGACATGGAATTTTAAATAATTTAAAATTTTGAGAACCTTAATCCAAAAAAACAAGGCTGGGAGAGGAATTCAGCTTCTCAGGAAACTGAGGAAACCAGATTGTCTCTATGCATACAGTCCATTTGGTATTGAGGGGCCCTGTTTGCTCTCTCTTCAAGATGAGAGATCTTTCCTCTCAAGGAGGTTGTTGTAACATATGCGTGTATTATACTTTTATAGCTTACACTCATAAACCTTCTGGTTTCTTATGAGATGGCTTGAACTGGAGAAATATGCTCTGCATAGTCCATGCTCTCGAGACTCCCAAGGATCAAAAAGAAATAGACTGCCATGACTGAAAAAAAAGGAAACATCAAAAAGAGTTGAACAGTATTAGAACTCGTACTGCTTGTAAAACTAACCATTAAGATCAGAAAAAACAGTGTAAAACTTAATCAAGGTCCCTGGCTGCATCCTCTTAGCAAGTGATAATTGATGCCGAGGATGAGAGACTGTGTCTCTTTGACTGACAAATTATTCAAGGCTTTTATATTTGTCTCCATGATCAGTTTCCATTTATTTAACAAAATATACAAAGTCCATATACTCTCCTGTCAGCGGTGCAACTTGCACAGATCCCAGGAAACTTTCTCATTTTCATGGCTTCCAAGATTGCATTTTTCATTCAGCTGAAGTGCACAGGGATTCCACCCAGGCAGTTGGATTCCTAAATGAAAACACTTTAACAGGAAAGGAATCCTGTTCTGCTCAGCTCCAGAAAAACACTAACACTTTCTGGAAAAACACTTGATGTACTTCTGCCCTTGGGAATATGCTCTCAGAAGCATGTAATCAAAACTATCTCCAAACAGTCCCACATCTTCTTCCAAGGAACTTCTGTGGAACAAATCGTGGATAAAATAAACTCTTAATGCCGTACAGAGTATAAGCTGCATTCCAGTGTCCAAACCAGATCCCTTGAGAGAAAACACAAAAAGAAAGCTGCTTGATTGTCAGAGAGGAAAGCACTACGGAAACAGCTAAAAGGCAGATTTTTTTAATCTTTAGCTGTAAAGGGATATGCTCACAAAATGCTCCACACAGCTAAAAATTGCTTCTGTGGCCTCCCCAACTAGAGACAAGGCAGTGTGCAACTGAGAGGCATTAGTGATGAAAAGGATGACAGAAACCCACCCAGGTGCTTCGGAGAGAAACAAAGCACTTAAGTCCTCAGAGTGAGCTGGGGCTCACTGCCAAGTGAGTTTCTCCAGTCCATAGATGTGATAAATTCACAGCTGCAGAATCATAATTCATGACTATAATTCACAAGGAAAACTGAAAATCCATTTACATTTATTAGGAGATGGTTGTGCACAATTTCTCATCTTATTCAAAAAGTCTACAAATAGAGTTTAACACTTCTGATTGCAAGCATATGTTTGTTCAACGTTCTTAGTTCGATAAGGCCAATTTAGCGCCTTGTTACACTTTCAAGGTTTAGTATACATTTGTCAGTTCTTTACTTTCTTCTGGTAACAGTCCCACTGGAATAGTAAGGAGAGGTCTCTAAGACACTTTAGAACAGCAGCTGAACTTGGGTTACGCAAATTCAGTTTTGGAATACGCTTCAAATGTAAATTATTCTAGGCAATTTTCCATTTTGAGATCTTAACACACCGTCAAAGGCTCTTCCCCTTCCACCCACGTCTGTGTTACCACCACCATGAGATTGCCCTCTGTAGAGCCATACATCCAAGGATCTCAAAGCACTTCAGAAAGGAGGGCATCATTTCAAATTCTGGGATACTTGAGCTGGAATCCTACTTAATAAAGAATATATTTTTTTCTTCGTCTTATGTTTACAAAAGGACAAGCGTCAAACTGAGCCGATCCTGTCTTGACCTTAGGCCCACCTTGGACTACCTGTCACTTTCTCCCATGCAATCCTATCACTGATTCAGGAGCTCTGTTTAATTATAATGCTCACAGCTGAGTTTCCTCTATGGAAAGCTGAGCATCTGCAATGGTCAACTATTTTCAGATGGAAGCACTGGTCAAATTTTAGGTCTGCCACAATCTTGAGAATCACTTGACTGGAGAGTCACTACCATAATTAATGTAATTTGATAATGCACTTGATCCCATATTGGTTTAAGAAGTGTAATAGACTATATATGCATTTCTCTAAATTCTCTCAGAGCTGAAACTACATAGCTACAGTGAAGAAATTCTAATTTTGCCTTAAGCGGAACATTTTACAACATTATTTTAACTTACAACTTTGATTTAGAGCACTATTTTCATAAAGATTTTCAGTTTGCAATTCTGACTGAATAGGTGAGCGGCAAACATGACAATATATGTACAAGTGTTAGTATACTACCAGAATGCTGTACTTCCTTCTTTAAAATGTCCTTAATAAAGCATTAGGCATGTCAAACAAACTTTTGTAAACAAAAGATAAATTACTCATGTTCTGCTCTGATTATAGCCAGATACATATTCTCATAAAATAAACATTCTCTTGTCATTTTCCATGGCCCACATATCCATATATATGAGGTAAACCATTTAAAATCATCAGTAATATATAAACCTCAGTACTCAACAGGAACCTCAGGAAAAATGTAACCGAGTAAGATGTCAATACCAAGAAGTGACACTTTGTTCCACTGCAAAGTGAAACCAATTTATTTGTGCTAAATGAATGGAAAAATGTATTCAGAATACATTTCTTTATACATTGTACCGGCTTAGGCTGCTAAATAAGCATTCATTAGTGCCATGTTGTGCTACTTTCTTGTACTCTGTTTCTACCAAGCAATACAAAGTTTTGGCTGTTAACGCCAATATATTCCTCTATGCTCATCTCATTTTCTAGACAGACTTTTGAACATTTAAAATACCTGTTCAAACTTTGCTTCGGGGGAATCACAATGAATATATTTTAACAAGAAAAAAAATTATCATCAGTTGTTCTCTACAATCACATCGCCTTCTGCAGCAAAAAAATCCAAGAGCGCACACTTGAATCAGCTCTCAGTAACCCGTGGGCAGGACCGCGCGTCCCGACGGTCACTGTGGCAGGGCACACGGTATGGGCAGCTTACAGGTTAACAGAAATGTCAAGTGACATCATCAAATCTTAAGGGCCACGAATTGTTACATTCCACAGACTCCAACAAGCCAGTTCCCTCAGTGTAAAGTCCTGACTGTACCATACGTTTGAGGTGCTTTTGAACAGAAGTATGGATGTGTCCTCTGTGAATTAAGCTTATTTGCTATGTAATACCATAGAGTTTGTGTCTTGGGCACTGATTAGGGTGTCTGACTCACTTTTGCACTAGAAGCTGATATTTTAAATGACTGAAACATAGTGCTGATTTTCCATAAGCTTGGTAAACACTGTAATATTTCAGAATTTATCATGTAGCCCATCATGCTTTTCATTTTCTGCAAATTGTCATGAAAAAATATAAAAAGGTATCCCTTTAATTTTACAAACCTAAAAGCCAGGAAAATGAAGCTTTGGAGCCAAGCAAAACGACATAATGCCGTGTTACCAAACAGAGTAGCAAATGTTCCAGCCAGAGAATGGACATACATGTAGTTCAAGTAAACACTGATGGAAAACTTCGTTAAGTTAGTGTTGTAGACCCACAACACTGGCTGCATTTTATACAAACGTTTACAACACAATTAACAGTGAAGCCTATATAACCTCAGTGCAAATAAGTCAAATCCAAATATGCCAAGTAAGCCTTTGGCTTTTAGTAAACTGCTCCGTGTTATGAGTCCACTTCTGACATAGAGACTGCTGAGCACATGCACTAAGGCTGAGAGGAGGGATGCACTGAATGTTGAAAATTGGCTGCCTGCGACGCTGCGGGTTGGCCCGGAGGTTGCACAGGAGGTGGAGGTGGTGGCGGAGGTGGCTGCACGGGGGTCTGCGTGTTTGGAGAAGGAGGAGGAGTGGGACGTTTAAATTTGTCGGGGCTGTTACTTCTTCGTGGTGAAGGCCTCTGCAGAACAAATATTGAAATTATGTTTAACACACTCCTGAACAATGTTAGGTGCAAGTCCTCTAATCTTGGCAAAGGACTAAAAAAAAAAAAAAAAGTCTGAACAATTACGTGGGAAGAAGAAATTTCAAAACACTGCCGGAGTCACAATACAACTTTTACATAAAATAAATGTTCCTCTGAAATGGAGCAGCAAAGGAAAGGGGAAGTATTCTTGACATCAAAGAGAACATGCACTCCTTCCTGTCAGCTTGCAGGAAATGAACACAAGACATGTCCCGCAGATATGTTTACCCATGATGACCAGCAACCTGAAAAGAAAAGAGATGCTGCAGGCACAGCACCTCCCAGCTGTGCCTGCCTAACCAGTAGTGCTGGTGAACCTTTAACTCCACGCTGCTGGCACATGAGGTACCAGTATGTGGTACCTGAGCGTGGGTGGGAATGTTTTCAATATCAGACTCTGCCCAGAACCTCTAGCCCACACACTGGAGCAAAACCAAAGCTTAACACAAATTGCTCTTCAGAGAACACAAAAATATTACAACCCTTTGAGCTGCAGGAGTGAAGCATTTGTTAGAGACCCCCTCAACAGAAACCACAGATTTTCAACAACTGGTACATTTAAACAGAAAGATTTAAACCCCACTTTATCTTTACAAACCGGGGGGCAGGAGCAGAAGGATGACCTTTAATGTTAGCAATGCAAAAATATAAATTACACCGCTCAACAGTAACTTCTGCACTTCTGAAACAAAAATGCTTATTACTTACCAAGCCAGTTAGCATTAATCAAGCACCTCATGGCATGACAAACCACCCACCCATAATTAATAATCAACCACAGGTGGTCAGCTCTGGGGAGAGGAATGATTACAGAGCTATACCAAATGTACTACAGGTAAAGTCAAATTTATTCTGTAACGGAGATCAAAAATGAAGAGTCAAGAATGAGACTGCAGTTTAGTAAATCAAGTATATTGTATCTATTTTTCTGCACAACTGTGTACAATAGATTCAAGTTCTATGCGAAATCCAAGAGATTCTTGACAACTGACTGATGCCTCTGAAACAATTATCATTTATTGTATTTGCATACATCTAATAATATAAGGGGACCTGGTATCAGTACTGAGACAAAGCCAAGAGCTGCTTGTCAACACGTCTCTCTGAAAAATTGGTATTTTGTCCTGAAGATGATCTTTTTCATAGTGACTCAATTCCTTTACCATTTCAGAAAGAGCAGTACTTCACAGAGACTGAACAGAGCAAGTTCCTTGAAAAACTCATTTATGAAATTAGTTTCCATGTTTTCCAGAAGCCTAAAGATCTTCCTGTGACTAACTCACGTGACACACAGCCATGGGCTGAGCCCCGACCAGAACTCTAATCTTTCCTGCTGAGCTCCAGCTCCCTTTCTGTTCTCCCTACCATTACAGTGTTCCCACCCACCTCTGCTCACTGAGATTGTAACAATTACCTTTGCACACCCACCTAAACCAGAAGCAGCCGTATTTTACCACTGTACTAAAAATTCTATTAAAATACTCTTCTACATCTGAGAATGACAAGTATAAGCAGGAACCTTGAAGAATATTTACATACTACCATACCTCCTGAGAAAAATTAAAATGGTCTTGATACAATAACTTTAAGATATTTTGCCAAATGGTTAATATTTAAGCTCTGTTTGCTCATTAAACTCCACAAATATTTAGAAGAAACACGATGAAGCGGAAATGCATCAAACATCGCAGGTAAAAAGGAAATAAATTCAGTTGAAAGATATGAGAAATTGCCCTAACAAATGTTTATATTAACTTTCTTCTTTGCCAATGAGAATAGAAAACCCGAGTTAACTGCCTGTTACAGTGACATGATGGTAGCATTGTGTGTCATCCTGAAGAAAACCTGAGCTTGAAGCAACCTCAGATGACTCATCCGTCAGATGGTGGAGACTAGGAGAAAAATGAAAGCAATGTTTTTACTTCCTGGGATAGGCTTAGTAGCTTAGAACATCACTTTTCACACCCTGCCTGCTGATCCATAAGATGATACCTATTACTGTCCTTAAGATGATAATACATCCTATTCTTTTGCAGAAAACAAGGTTCTCCAAAAAGACTCAGTTTCTGAGGGGTGAAGAGGAAAATCAGGGTTGAAGAAAGCAGCAATAGATGTCTTGGAGTAAGGAGACAAAAACAAACATTTACAAAAATGTTTTGTAAAAAAGCTTAAGGACAACCAATCATAACTTCCAAAAACCAAACTATATTGATAACAAGTATTTACTACTTTATAAATACTTACTGTAATACCATGGGATGGTCCCATATGTTGCACATGAAGGCCTGGGGAATTGTAGTAAGACATTCCAGCTCTAGTCAGTGAAGTTGGTGGTGTGAAACCAACTGTGTGACTTGCATATGACAGACCTAAAATTGTTAAAACAAGGTAGCATCAACATTCTCTTTTGGTATTAGAAACTAAAGTGTGAGGGGTTTTTTAGATTTTTTTTTTAATCAATGACAGTCTAAAAACTGGTAAGTGCTGCACATTAGACATCTAGAAAATATTAATTGTACTGAGAAGTGTGATGCAAATTTATTTTCTTTTCCTGTAGCATACTACCCTATGTTTCAAACATACATTACAAAATGTTAAACAAAACTTTTCACTTAAGATGAATGGTGTAAGGCTCCCACAGTAGCTTAGTTCTAATCCGCAGGTATTTCCATTCAGCAGTCCATTTCTCCAGAGAGGAAATGGCTCCCTGAACTACACAGAGTCTGAGGAAGCAGACAGGTTGTGCCTGGAGAACCCATCTAGGACTGGACCACAACGAGGTTCCACAAAAAGATTGGATGTAGGTGGCTCCTCCAAGGCATACCAGATCTGCACCGAGGCTTCCTCCTTTTCTGCCTCAGCATTTTAAAGACCTTTGGGGCTGGGAAATTAAAACATGTTGGCAAATGTTACTAGCTGGACTAGGCTAGCAAATAACATTTTAAATTACAACTTGTTTTATCTACAATAAGGAAAGCCTAGTATTCAAAATTGCAAATATCTAATTTTTTCATCTAAGTATTTCCTTTCTGTAAGAACTCAATTATAAAAATGCAGAGTTCCTGTTTAGCTCTATTTAACCAAGGTAAACTGAAACAGCAACTGCCAAATGCTTCAAGTTCAGACCTTAAAGTGTTCTGAACAGTTTGAGTTTCTCAAAAGAGCACATTTTCTAAAACCTTTTGCTTCTTTCTGTTTTCTGACAAAAATATCATAAGGAAGGAGAGAGTACTTTTCTCAGCTGTTTACAATTAGACTCAAGCAACTGCTTTAGAGAATAATGACCAAAAAACACTTCTGACGGCCTATTAAACTTTTATAACACCACACTGGATTTAACAATTTTCACACTTCAACACTAAACCAATACAGAACAGTGTCCCTGCACCAACACCCAGCATCATCCCTGACTGCATGCATCTGTGTTTCTGCCTAGAAGAGATGAGACAGGATCTTGGGGAGAAAGTAGAACAAGCCTCAAATCACTACTGAAGTCACATAAACAAACAGACTCCCCTTGCTGCCCTCGGTTCTGTTTGATTTTGTTACATCCTCACTGTCTGGTGCAAATTAGGAGTTACTCCAGTGGAATCCCTGCCACTACAGAGTAACAACAAAATCAATCTGTCTTTTGACTACACAGTCTCATTATCTGAGTAGAGCACATGTGTTATATTTAAGTGCTTTTGTAAGCACAAGGATAGAAACAAGTCAATGTTCAGGGAGGTGACACGGCAGGAGGTCAGAGGTAAGAGCCTAGAAATAATGGGCAAAACAGAGCCACCCTTGTAACGTGACAATTTGGAACTGCTTTGGGATAATCCAGCTCCACAAGCTTGCAAGTCTACATGGCAGCCAAAGAAACAAAAACAGAGCAGTGCACAGACACTCAAGGCAGCTCATCTCTGCAGCCCCCAAACACCTATCTAGCCTAGCTGCAAAGCACAGAACACTTTATCTGCACTGAAGACTAACTGGTAATTAGAACAACTAATCCCCAGCCGTCTAGGAGTAGCAGTAGTTACACTATCTTCAAAGTTCCATGCACTGTGCTAGAAATCTCAGCAGTATCTCAGCTTCAAAGAGTCTTCAAAAGTAGTATCCCAAGCCATGCAGGCACAAAAGACTCTGGGATTCAGAAGCCAGAATCTGATCCATTAAACCTGACCAGCTATCCATATGAAATTACAGCATCTCTAACTGGTTACAAATTCTGTTTCCACATAATCAAGGCACATCATTTCCCAAATGAAACATGCCAAGTCATACAAACAGCTGATGCAACATACAGCTGTTTTATTATTCTGTGCTGGTACTTTTGACATCATCTTACTGTACTATTTTGGATACAAAATACTGTCAAAAGTTATTTGTTTTCATCCATTACTGCATTCATATATCTCAGACAGCTCTACAAAATTCCCTATTGATCTCATTAGCTTTCTAACAAACTACTGCTTCTATTTTTCTGAAGTCTGAAACTTCCCAACTGCTGGTATTAATTAATTAATCAGACGAAAAGGAGAGGCAGCTGCCTGTGCAGACGAGCTAGCCTGGAACATTTACCATACGGGAATTTCCAAACTCATGAACTCTGTTAGAAACAATCATTTCAGCTGTGCTTCAGAGTGTGTTTCAGCATCCCCTGTCTCTGGGATAAAATTCCCACTCGTGTATCAACTACTGATGGGAAGTAAAGCCCACAGGGAACACGGAAGGTGCTTCAGTCCCAGGGCAGGAATAAACCGAGAGAGTTCTGCACTGACACATCAGCATCTAAACAGGGTGCACTGCTAAGCAGTGCAAGCTGCAGGCCTGTAAGTCAGCAGGTAATGGTCCCACACAGAGCTGCAGTTGGGACCCCCGGGGGACGGCAGACCCGAGCTGCAGCTGGATGCTGCCCTGCCATAAAGGCTGCACGCACAAGCACCAGCGCCCGGCCCTCACTCCAGAGCAGCTGCTGGCCCACTACACTTCTGTTCACACAGTTACAGGAGACGGATAAGGAAACGTATCATTTTCTTGGAAACACACCTTGCAAAACACTCAAAGTCAAGTCATTTGGCTCACTTCAGAAGTGCAAAAACCTTCTGAAAACTCAGTCACACTGCTCGTCTCTAACACCATAACATGGCTTACGGCCACAGCTGGTTTTCACATATGCAACACCTGGATGAAAATTATTTGTAGTCCTTTGAGAAACCACAGTCAACCGTGAAAATTAAAGGATCTAAAGACATTTAATGTGTTCTAGCAGACCTGTGTAACAAAATGTCTCATTCCCACCTTGTGTCAACACAGAGCACATCTCACCTGCCCAGCAGGTTCTAGAGGGGAACGTGGGAAAGCCAGGCACGCACGACTCACTTCTTTATGTACAAGGTGCTTGTGAGCACCATGTAACACCCACTGCCAACAACTTCTAATGAATGTCCACGTGCAATTTTAAGAGATTTTAAATTCCCGTCAATAAATGTGTTAGTAACACAAATGCATTTCATTTGACTTAAAATATATTCAGTAATTAGAAACTCAAAAACAGTTTGTTTGCCTCAGTTGTACAAGGTATGTGAGACAGGAATTCTAATTTTATGTTATTGTTTAGTGACAAAAATTAGCAGAAGTACAAAAGCCATTTCTCTACTGAAGAGAAATGAAAATTGACTTTTTTCCAACATGTTCAAGATTAAATTTCTCTAAGAAGTTTTGATTCAGAGCACAATAGCAGTCTCATTACTAGTTCTTCATCAAATCCTAGAAATCCATTTAAATTATGCGTCCTGTTGCGCAAATTGTGTGGGAAGGGAGGGGAAAAAAAAGACAGCAAGAGAGAAAAAGAGAGCAAAAAAGAAATAAAGTTCAAGTGATAGCTCCTTAACTGATCATCAATATCTATCCACAGACCTGAAATACAGAATATCTGGTCACCATCCAAGAACATGCTGCACTAGAAGACACCTAAGGCAAAACTATTCTTGAATTTATGATGCAGGACTTTTTCTCCAAACTAGCTTTGAAAGGCTACTGACCTAAATATATTAATAGGGCACGTTACTATGTGATGCATACAATAATTTTAGAAACTGGGTTAAATATTTACCAGGTGATATAGGTCTGCTAGAACTTGGTGAGGGTGTATAAGGGATAGGACTGGACACAGTGCGAGGTCTTAATCCTTGTGCAGACATCTCATTAAAATATCTAACAAAAAAAGGCAAAGAATAATTAGATCAAACCTTTCAAAATGTGCCATGTTTTAAATGTTTCACTGCGATTTTTTCAATTCCCATAAGAATCACATTAGGAAGTCATGACAGGAACTCTCGTCGTTGCTGACACTGGCTTAACTTTCCATGGAAACAGCTGGACTTATCTTAGGCATTTGCAGTTAACACCGTACAAGTTGCATATTAATAAATAGTACATATTAAGGTCAGAGGTATAAACCATTCATCCAATCTGACCCATTCTACATTCTTGCACTTCACACATCATCTCTACATTGAACTCAATAGCTTGACTGGCTGGAGTGTATCTTCCAGAAAGGCATTCAGCACTAATCTGAAATCATGAAAAAGGGGGAAGAAATCATTAAAGTACTAATAATTTGTTCCAACAGCTGATCAGCCATAGCATTAAAAACATGTCCTCTTTCCTACTTGAACCCCTCTGGTCTCAACATTTAGGTATTTGCTCATCCTGTCTTTTGCCACTGGAAGAGAGAGACACTTTCAACCCGGGACTGTCTCACTAAAGGTACTTTTAGGCTGTGTTGTGAGACACCTCCCACTCTTCACTATGATAAACTGAACAGATCAGAACCTGAGGCAAGGCGTTTTCCCCACCTGTAATAATTTTAGTGATATTTATTTGTCCTTCATTCACTGACTACAGTGAAGCTTCTTCAGAGACATCAAGCACTATATAAAAGGATAAAAATAATACCAATTGCTCCTACTTGCCACTTACTGTTTTTATCTCAAAAGAGATTTTATGGGTTTTTTTCCCACAGCACTAGGCTGGCAGCCTCAGGCTGAGCTGCTTAGGCATTCTCCACTTAGATTTTTCAGTCACTCTCCAGATCAGATGCCCCTCTGCTCACCATGTGGTTGCAAATCAGTGCACGTGGGTTTATATTATTAGATTCAGCCGTGTTTCTTTACTGGACACAGCAAAGCAGCAGGAAAAATTAGCTACCTAACAGCCCTTCGACTCTTACTTGTCTCCTCTTCTACCACTGTGTTCTCACAAGTTCTTAGTAGCTGCATTTATTTCCCCATCATAGAAAAAACCCCAGTAACGTGGAACAGCACTAAAATTACTCCTATTTGATGGAACTCACAAGGACTACTTTGAGGTCTGTTCATAAACTATTTGAAACGTATTTTGATACTGCATCTTGCTGCTTTTTAACCAGGATATTCAGAGTTAACAAGCCACATGCCCTAGCACAGGCAGTACGCTGTAATGACAGCAAAGCTGGTTTGAATTTGGGTAGACCAGGTAATAAAAGTAGCTGCACTAGAGAACAACAGAAAAGTACCAAACTGACCAATTAGGGTTTAATTAAATATACAAGTTTTTAAAGAGCTATCAGTGGCAAGGCTAGTGAAGCTGAACTAAGCTACCTCTGCAATGCCCAGTAATTTCCAGTGCAGACCAGTGTGTGTGCTGCAGTGAGGCAGCATCTCTGTGATTGAATCCCCTTGTGTTGCACACAAACTGAGTTTCCTGTAAGCCACCCTACTGCCTGGCTCAGGCCGTGTGGAACAGCAGCACACCACTGGCACGAGTCCTGCTTTCAGGTCCTGCCCTGCTGCTCCAAATAGGATGGAAGATCGAGAAGACAAAGCCACTGCTACTCTGCAGAAAGAGGCTTCAGCAGAGCTGTGTATTCTGCATTCAGGAAAGCATCCTCACCTACCCTCACCTACAAACAATAATTATCATCAGCTAACAGAATGCAACTGAAAGAAAAGGATATCTGATCCATCGCCACCATCATTTTTAGGAAGATGTAAGCTGACAAAAATTGACATTTTAAAATCATTATTGCACATAGTTCCACAAGTATTTTGTCTTCTCAGGCTAACCACTAATGCCTGCTTTGTCCTTCACTTTGCTTTGTATTACTCACACTGCAAATACCTGATCTGGCGTTATTCTGTCAGGCCTTTGTAATACCAAAAAAATCAAACGTGACAATTTCTTAAAAGTACAGAATAGTTAATCAAATTTTCCTGCATTTTCCTGGTTACCACTACTTACAAGTGGGTGATAAAAAGTTATTAGGATACTCTACAATTTTAGAGTCA
This sequence comes from Mystacornis crossleyi, assembly GCA_013400655.1. Lineage (NCBI taxonomy): Eukaryota > Metazoa > Chordata > Aves > Passeriformes > Timaliidae > Mystacornis > Mystacornis crossleyi. Next base: position 30,827 of record VYZQ01010965.1, read on the forward strand.
TACTGGTAATTCACACGGATTTAGATTTTGACTGTACCTCCATTACACTGTAAAGAGTGGAAGAAAATATAAGCCTAATAAGAAAAAATGCCAACCTCAGAATCCCATATTTCTAACAATTTAATTCATATAGCATTCGCTCCATCTTAATAGCAGATGCTAATGCAACATAGGTCAAGTTGCCTTGGTGTTTCATTAAAATGAAGACACTACTTTGAGCTTTTAGGGTACTCCTTAAAATACTGACATAAAATATCTGGTACTTTGTTTCTGGTAAATTACATCTTGTAACAAATATATTGTTGACCCAAGAGGAAATCTCTAGAAATCTCTCAGTATTAGAAGAATACACAGCACAGGGTAACATTCTTAGTCATTCTAAAGGACGACCATAAATCCAAAATAATATAAAACAACACAGCAAAATAATGAGCATTTGGTAAGAAATAAGAATGTTTTATTCAAAATGTACTTAAAATCCTCTTTCAAGATATAACACTGCCATATTTCTATGATGTGAGAAAACACTAAAAGGCATGATATAAAACCATGAAATAGTCAAGAATATCTGTAAGGTCAGGGCAAGCAAAGCAGTTTGCAATAGAGGAAAAAAAAACAAGGATGTTGTGGTTTGGACATCAAGAACAACCCAAGAGTTCTGGAAATGCTTCCTCTCTGGAAGTTGTACACAGTATCCCTTTGTATCTGGCTGAACATATTTTACTTTCTGTAAAGCATAAATCAGCCCCAAGTACAGATGATGTCCCTACCTCACAGAATTCCTTGCAGTTACCAAGTCAGGGGCAAAACAAAGGTGGTGTGATCAAATTATCCTGATTCGAAACCCCACAGCTGTATTTATTTCAATATATATTATCAAAACCCCAAACAATCTTCAGATATAATTTTTTCTTCCTCACTGTTAAAAATAATGCAATTTCTATACAACTTTGATACAATTCCTGGACTATGCTGAAATTTGATATGTATATTAAACCCACATACCAGTTACTTCTATAATTACCCTATAAAATTCAAAAAGTAGTATAAGTATTGATAAATAAGTCCAACACATCTGGATGGCCAAAAAAATACAAACCTTTCATCGTCCATTTCTAAGCTGGATTCACTTTCTGACAGTTGTCTGCAGAGAGCTTCCCTACGTTCCATTTCCCTCTGTAATTTTCTTTGAAGTCTCAAGTTTTCTTCTCTCATATGTCGCTCCTCTTCTAAATATTGTGCCATCTTCTCTGAATCTGAAATTCATCATTTTGTTACATGTTGATTAAAATCCAATTTCTCAGGCAGCCAAGTATGTTGTGCCTAATTTTACTCCAACACTTCAAAATGAAGGTGTAGAAAATGCTCAGGATAGATCACAAAAAATTTTCACTTTAAGCCATTAGTTCAAAGCCTAATTCAGAACAGTAACTACTAAAATAAACTGTCGTTTGACATTAAGTTTGAAAATAAAATGTAAGAAAAACAAACAAAAAACCACCACCACGAACCAAAAGTACTAATTTAAATAAATTTGAAAAGAAAGAAAAAATTCATTAAGAAAGCATTAGTAAAACCATTAAGAAAAAAATACAGTTTCCTGCTCCATTAAAATAATGCTATTCCACATTTACAAAGATCTTCCTGCAACACACAGAAGAAATCATTTTACAGGTGTATTTTCATTTTGAAGGAGGAAGCACAACAGAAGTCCTGAAACTCCAAACTCAAACTTGTATTAAAATTGCTACCTTATATATATTCTGTAGCACTCTTTCAATTACACATCTTATCATAGAAACTGCCCAGCAGAACATGTACAATATTAATATTAAAACTGTAGTCAATTTTAATGTTAAAAGTCAACAGGAGTTTACTCTGTACATCAAAAGGCAATTTGAGCTGTCAATTCTAAACAAGTTCAGCAAACATCCCTTAAATGGTCTGGTATCAGGGATCATTTAAAGCGATAAAGTCAAATTATGAAAAGTTACGAAGCTCTGTGACAGATTACTTATATCAGATGGAATATATGATGAAGATTTATGACACACATAGCAGATTTTGTGAGATTTTGTAATGTTTGATCAAGTTTACAGTTAAATCCCCGACATTAAGAAAACCCAAACCAATTCATCATGCTTTGTCATCACTCCTTTATGCAGCAACCTTCAAGGGAAAGAATATTCCTGTTTTAGAAACCTGCTCCCAAACTATTAACAACACGTGATTTATCTCTCTTCTGTGGAAATATCACCTTTAAATGTAACAGTGTCACTTACTTTACACTATTATCATACCAAACCAGTTCCTAGAAGTGCTTCAGAAATAAAAAATGTAATACAAGTATCAGAATTTTATAAGCAGATTTCATTAAGTACTTAAGAATAACACTAGAGGTTCTCTAATGGCCGTGTGTTGCAAACACCAATCTGAAAGCCATATGTCAGTGTCATCTTCTGCTTGCAGGCTGGCACATCCACCACTCCTACCAGCTCTGCTATTTGTACTGCAGCTCTGTTTAACCTGCTCACTAAGGGAGAGAGTCCTTTTAAATCTAGCTCTTATTTTCAGTGAGAATTTGACTTCATATGCTTTCAATTTTTTTACTCCAAATCACAGTAGTTCAAAAAGAAACCACTTAAAACAGAGGATACTTGAAATGAAATTAATTAGGCTGGATTTGCACAAAGAGTACTTTAAATCTAAGGCCTTGCTCTTGTTCTGAACTTCAGTAAGTGAAGGCTGCAGAGCAGAATTTGCAAGTACAAAGATTAGCTGTCCTTATCTTCTTTTAACAGCCACAAATTATTAATGCCACAAACTTGTGCACAAGGTCTCTGCAAAAGAGCCCTCTTGATCCATCATCTCTGTCCTGAAGGAAGGCTGCTGCCTCTAGCAAGCTCCTTCTCGAAATGGAGGCTGAAATATTCAGGTTTATATTTAAATAGCCTGGCTGGCCTGAGGGGGATGCTATTGCCTGCTCTGCATTTGCCCAAATTCCTCTGGCCACGTGGCGAGGTGTCCATTCCCTTCCCAACTGCGGCGCAACGCCGCTGACTCGGAACCAGGCACAACTGCTGACCCTCAGACAGGAATTCCACACTCAGCAGGAAGGAACGAAGGCCTGGCCTTGCAAAGTGCAAGGGAAGGTGCCAGCAGCCTCCTGGCAGCTGAGCCCACGTGCTCGGAGCACAGCCTCTTCCCGGGCAGGCAGGGCAGAATGCAGGTGCCCCCGCTGGGCAAGGGGGCCCAGCCCTGCACAGCAGGAACAGGATGGCTTCCACACAGCTCTTTGTGCTCCACAGCCACCGAACACAGGAAAGGACACAGCAAATCACTGCTGCTGTACTGTCAAACAGCTGCCTCAGGTTGCCACAATCATTAACAAGTGCAATTCGTATATACAGCTGACCTTTCTTTGGCTAGCTCTTAATTCTTTTGAGTAATTCTCAATTTGCAGCATGACTCCTACAAAGCAGGCCATCAATACGTTATGAAAAATTAGTATGTTGAAATAGTGCTAAGTTTCTGGAAAAAAAAAAGACAGATACATCTTTTTCTGGCACAAAATATTCAAGGATTATTTTTTGATTCTTTCAGATATCCTTTCAGTGAAGCTAAAGAACCCCCTAAACTACATTATAAATACATCAACAAGCAATAACACTGCTATTATGAAAATGCTGTCATCCAAACCTGCCCCATTTTTTTCACTTTTACCTTATATTCAAACTCAAGAAACTACGTATAAAAATCTCACATTACACAAACCTTAGAAGATGTGAAATAAGTTGTTTACTCACGCTGTAACTGTGCAGCTCTCAGTTGTTTCTTTAACCTCTCCACTTCATTCTTTAAAAACCTGATATGTCTCATCATATTTTCTGGAGAGTCTATCTCCATTGATATGTCTCTGGGTGATGGTGGAGCAGACACCGGCTGGTCTAATTTCTCCTGCAAAATTCTATATGAGAAATAGTGCAAACTTGACTTTCCATTCTAATGAAAAGAAATCCTCTTATATCCCCCAGAAAGCTACTGCAAGGATTTTGACAGGTATGTAGGATTTATTTTAACTAAAGTTTTGGGGCAGATAAATTTGGGAGAAGTTATAATGCTTACTCTTTAACTCCAAATAAAAAAGGTAAAACTTGTTGCCCTAGTACAGATGAATTTTCTAACATATTCAGACACTGACATTCTGAAATATTACTACATATGGCCCTGGAAAAGCGAATTCTAGACTATAAATAGTTACCTCAGTTTTGTACTCAAACACTACTTATCATACAAAACTTTTGCTAAGCAAATTCATTTAATCTCTTGTGAGTTTTTCTCCTTTTATGTTCTTAGAGAAAGGACACATAGTGAAGATTAATAATGAGTAAAGTATGTCAGTGGTGAAACACAGGCCTTTCTGCATTTCACCACTACCAAAAGAATTTCATAGACACTTTCTGAAGGACAGTCAAATACACTTCCTTTTTTTTTTAAAAATTTCCAACCAGAAAGGTATTAAGGTGTTCCATACAGTCAAGGTTTCAAACACTTCAAATAACTGATGGTAAATTCAGGATTAATGAACTTCTGTTATGAAATAAGCACATGGTAGATACTATAGTTTCCAAAGGATGATTTTTGGAGGTACATAGGAGTATTTTCCACCCTGAAAGCATGAAACTCTAAAAGGAACATATTGATAGGCCAGATCCAACTCTGCCCTGACAGCAGGGCAGATGCAAGCACAACCTTTCGCATGGTGTAGTATTCATGGGTACCATACAAACTGTACTAAAGCAGGGTCTGACTCCACCACAGCTCCTCGTAGGAAGGGGCACAGTCTGAGAGAAATCAAACCAGAAATGGTTTGCCATAAAGAAGGCTTTCAATCTAAGGTACACAAGAATCCTACCAAAGGCTCATCCTGCTATGGATTTACCACATGCAGCTCTTCAGAGCACCTTGCACACAGCAGGGCTCTGTAAAATAAAACTACAAAACCTGCTGTTCATTCAGGCTCGGGAGTTTTCTGAGGCACCAGCCAAGATTCAGAGGGTCACACTAACGTAACAATATTTAAACACATAAAAACATAAGGTATTAATAATCATTATTATTCTCGCCTGCTTCCTCCCCAAACTGAGTTCTTGTATTATAACATGTGAGAGATGGTTGTTTTCACATGAATTTTTAATTTCAGCTGTTCCAGGAATGTACAGAGCCGCTGCCTTGACTTCCACTAAAGAAGCACTGGGAGGTCTCAATGACGAGTGCACACCACTGCGAAAAAGCTGAAGCTTTCTTTAAGCAGACAGGGAAAAAACAAGAGCTTCTCACACAGCAAGTACAGTAAAATACCATGAATCTAAAGCTGACTGCAAACAGAGAGAGAGGCCATTAGCAGTTGAAATAATTCAGTAAATTCCTTCAAGTTTTCCCAGGTAATTTCTTATACCGGTTAGTTTTATCTGCTTTAAGCAATCAATGATGTGGCATGATGCAAACAAGGAACTAAACAATTGCTTCATCTTCCAGGTTTTCACACATCGGACAACTCTTGTGGGATAGAGATGATCATATTTAATCCAGAACATGTTGTATTAAAACTCTTTCCCACAGTAACGAGTGCACTGCAACAAGACAAACCGTTTTTCTGCTTCAAGCTTATCCATCCTCTTCCAGAGACGATTCACTAGTGCTTCCTGTTCCTGTTCCAAAGTATTTTCAAGGTCAATCTTCTCACGTCTCAGCTGGAGAGGAAAAACAATTAAGGAAGAACGATGGGCATGAATTTTTTGCAAGGAACTGTCATTAGGAAAACTCCAACAGCAGCATTTTACATAGTGCTCTACAGGAGCAAGGAGAAGGGGAAGCAGAGACAAAATTCAGGCACAATGCACTGGAAAAATCAAGAGATTCAGCAGCTGCACAGTTGTTAACACAGCTCCTTAACACAAGTTTTTCTCAGAGAACTTGTCTCTGGCCAGTAAGGAGGAGCATGAACCCTGGACACGCAGGCACTAATGACGTGACAAACCTATTCAAAGACATCTCCTATTCCACGAATCTATGAAATTCAAACTGAATTTACTGTTCACTACACCAACATTGATTCTTTCAGAAAATTTTAGATTTTTTTAGTGGAAGTATCATAGTTAAATAATCCAGAAATGGAAGAGAAGCCATGTTTGCCTTGTGTTAGATAAAGGACATAACAAAAATAGTAAAAAAAAAAGTTATGTGAAATGCCTTAAGTGTTACTTTATCCATCCTTACCAGCAAAACAAATATAATTCTGTCTTAGCAAAGGCTTTATAAAAGTAAAAGCTTGACATTAATCACGTTCACTTATTGTGTGAACATTCTTGATTCTACTACGAGTTAATAAAAGATATAATGCAGAACCTTCTACTCTAAAGCTAATAAAAGAAGATATAATGTAGACCCACACATGAAGAAGCCTATTTGTAAGTGTTTAAGTAGAAATACAATGCAAGAATTCTTAATACAGGAAAATATTAAGAGGCACAGCTGATCTTACTCAGTAGCAATGTAGCTGAACTGAAAAAGTTGGCAATAATGAAATATTTGGGAACAGACCAACACCTTTACAGGTGGAAAATAGCATGGAAGCATTTTTTCCAGCCAAGCCTTAGTTAACACCACTCTTCTGCTGGGCAAATAATCTCACATTAGAAAATGGAAAGACTGAAAACAGAATTAAGTGATTTCCATTTACTATATTACTGGCTGAAGGACTATTGCAGCATCTAAATCTCTAAACTATTAGTGCTAACCACTAAATTAATACTGAGAAAAACCCAGACAAAATAGAAACTTACACACTTCATGTACCAGTGCAAATTTAATGAATGTACAACTTTCTCCTTTAAAGGTTAGAGGAATTAGTTACTGTGAGCAGAAGAAGACATATGTTGATGAGTAACAGCCAACATACTTAGAACGAGAAACACTGTCTAGCAAATCTTTCCATGTTTGAGTTTCCAGATGTACATTAACAGCCCAGGGATTTACATTTCAACAAAAGAGAAGTCAGAAGCAATATGCTTCAGCCTCCCCACGAGGATGAGAATTTGAATCCTGACCAACACTTCATTCCCCACACGGCTGGAGGTGGAGTGGTAGGACAGCCAAGGGCTCACCCCAGGAGCACAGGGCCCTCTGCCCCAGGGCTCCTCAGCCAGTCTGGCCAGTGCCTGGGGCTGGGAACACCCAGAGGGAAGAAACTACGGAAAATGTCCTCGCAATCTGCACACGGTGGTTCTACACCACCAAAACCCCGATCTCCACTATACTGCACAGCTATCCAGATAATCACATGATGAAAACAGTGTGAATGCAGGTCCTGACCTCTGCAGCAATGGTTTTTTGCATCATTACAATGCAGCATGGCTTAGACTCACCTACTCTCAGTCTTTTTACAACAGTGTTTTGATCTAGGAACAAACAAACCCACAAGAACATACAGGTGAAAAGAAATCCATATCTTTCAATGGAAGGAAGAAGAGCACACTGGAATTTAAAGGCAGAGTAAATTATTTATAAGGCTGGATTTGAAAAATCTAAGATTACATTTAGTATTATAGCAACCATCACCAAGGCAGTGGAGTCCATTAAATATAAATCTCCATGTAGGTGAGCATGCACAATGGCAAAGTCAAACCATCAGCAACAATGTACAAATAAGCTTTGTGCTGTGCCCTGAAGCTGCTCTGACGAAACACCAAAGAAACCAGGTTGTGAAACAGATCTAGAACTCCACACTTCCATCAAAAGAAAAACATAGTGGAAACAAGGATCTTCCTTTCCTGGTCATGAGCATTGTGCCAGTTTCTCCCGCTATCAGGATTTCAAAGGTTGGAGGAAGAAAGCACCTTGCATGGCACCTACAGCAGAAGCACCTGCAGCACCCTGCTCAGAGCTGTGAATTCAGAGAACTGGTGTATTTGCCTTGGCACTAGGTAGTTTCAGGTGCACTGTGAAAGGTACTCCAGTCAATGACTTTTTTAGAAGTGTGGTAATACTCTGAACTAAAACAAGCAGTCTGGGATTATGCTCAGGACCAAGCCAGCAGCTCTGTCAATAGTCCTGTCACTCTACACGGGTTCACAGTTACATTCCAATCAAACGTCACCTAATTTTGACCACTAAAACAGGGAAATGAGGAAGCATTGCTTGCTTTTCAGACCTTAACCTTCCCTTCAGAGGAGGAGTAAAATTCCTTTTAACCTTCTTCACCATCCACTTGTGCTTCTTGTCACTCTCTCTCTTTCACACGGGCACTTAATTTACTTCAAAATGCAGCTAAAATATCCATTGTACGTGTATTCCTGTATCACTGCTTTGTCAACTGTCTTGCCAACTTATTAACAAGTACAGCTGTTCCCTTCTGAAACGGAGGTCTTCCAAATCAATCCAAGTTGAATATGCTGGTCTCTGCCTACGCCCACTATCCTAAATTTTACTTCACTGCTTCTCATCTCCACCTTGCCCTTTGTAGCTTAAATTGTGCTGCTCTCCAAGAAGATCTTTCCAAAACACTTTACACATCTCATGTTCTTCCCCTTTCAAAGCAGACATAGGAGATGATTATTAGCAGTTTAGTTGTTACTTCTCATCTCCTAACTGCATCAATTCTAGTTTCTCACTATACTGTATGAAATAGGAAAGCAATTGAAAATAGTAACAGCAAGACTACACACACTTGGCCTCTACTGACAGCTATTTATTTCCCATCAAACCACTGACCTGTAACACAGAACATTATTGCTCCTTTTAACTGAGTCATTCAGTTAATGAAATAGTCACATGCTGCAAATTTCTTCACCATTTACCTTCAGAGAAGAATGCTCTGCTGACTTCAAGCTAACTTAAGAAATTATTTCAGGTCACATTTGAGCCTTAAGAGCCACCTTAATTTTTTTTAAGGAATAATATTCTGTGCAACCACCAGTGCCACAAATCAGCTACCTACTGATCACCTGTGGCATAAGCAGTTCAGATGAAAAAAGCAAAGGAGAAAGAAAGAACACAAAGCATAGATAACTCATGTTCTCTGTTTTAAAAACAACAGTTTAGTGAACATATGCTGTAATTATCTGCTCACTGTTTAGTGACAGATCTCAATGCAGCCCAGCTCAGATCATTGCTGGAGTCCTCCTTCCAAGCCCTGTTTAACAGGGGTTCTGAAGGTTGTGTTGCAGATCGTGCAATCCCTCATCCTAAATTCCCTCGGTGTGCAATAAAGGCACCATGGCTCTCCTCACAACTCTGGGTTGCTTCTTGCTAGGTACTGCCCACTGCCCCAGGGCTGCTGCTTCAGCTGGTTAATTAGCACAATCAGCATTTTTAATTTGTGTGAGGGAGGAAAGCATGCTGAAGCCCAAAGTAACCTGAGATTTACTGTATCTTACTGGGAGAGAAAACAAAGGCATACGGTGAATCACACATAGATACAGGTGGAGTTTTTAAGCAAGCCTGACAGCCAAATTTTAACATCTTCACGAAGTTTTCAAAGCCAGATACTAAAGACCTTTGTGCACCTAAGCCTTTTGAACAATATATCATTCTCATTTAGATGTAGCAACAAGTTTCAAATTTTATGATTTCACAAGTCTGTCTGTCCAGAACAATGAGGCAAAAATAATACCATGAAGCTTTCAGCTGTGGCTCACACTAACATTTCAAAGACTACAACACCTCAGTATGATAAGCTTCCTTTGCATTTTGATTAAGTGGCAGCCACCACCACCTTGTGGCTAAGAGAGTTATTTCAACCTCAAGCTAATTTCCATGCTGGTGAAGGATTTGCTGGCAACTACGTATTCCTACCTTTTTATTTTTCAATTTGTTTCATAGGTCTTTCCATATAGAATGTTACCATGAGAATCAAGAGAACTCTCTTGATCATTTAGATAGCCATTAAATAATTTTGTCATGTCAAGAGAAAAAGGAGAATCATACAAAACTGGTAACTGCATTTGCTAAAGTCACTGCTGTCCAGCAGACATGAAGGCCCACAGAAAGGCTACTAAAAGTCATAATGGCCATGAAAAAAAAACCAAATCCAAGTTTCTCATAATAAATCATGTTACTTTTCTATTGCTTTGAAAGTCAAACTGACTTTTCTATATTCTCAATACTGCTCAGTTTCTTACATACTTAAAAAATTAAGTCAAATCTAACACAACAGAAGAATTTGGTTTTTTCTGTCATATAATGGTGAAATGAAGGAGTTACCTGCTCCAGGGTAAGCTGCTTTGAAATGGTATCATTTTCCAGTTTTTTAATCTTCTTCATCAGTTTGTTCACTTGAAACTCCTGTTCCTGTTCTAAATGCTGCTCCAGTTCAGCTTTCTCATGTTGCAGCTAAAAATTTAGGAGACATGTAAATATTTTAAACACACAAATAAAACCATGAACTTAGGCACCTTTTATACTTTTATTTACACATTTACTCCTACTGCATGCTAAATTCTCTACTGATGCTTTCTCAAAAGACTTCAAATGCACAACCCACCCAACAGCCCTTCAAAAAAGAGCATTTTAAACCGTGCTGTGTATTTACAAAGCAGATAAAACTACATTTCCAATTATTGAATTGAATCAAATCAAAATAGGTTATTTTATTTGCTATATATAATGCATTATAGACATTTCAAAAGTTAAAAATCTATAATAATATTCACAAAATTTTAATCTAAATGCATCATCTCAAGAGCACCCAAAGCACAAAATGCAGATTTTAGCACTTCCTTCTCCCAGGCAGCTGAAAGATGAAAATTGTGACTGAACTCATACTAACGAAATTGCTGTGCAACGAGTTTACAAACAACAACAAAAAAATTTTAATTTATATTCCTATGCTATCAAAATCAAACTGTTCAGATGACATTAAAATACTGGTTATTTCAAATCAACATTATACATTTTCTTAATACCAAAGAGAATTTTTTTCATTTAGTATGTCCAATGAAAAAAAAATCTTTAACTCTCAAGGCTCTCAAGCAGATGGAAACAAAAAACCACCCTCATTTTAACATAAATGGAGCTTGGAGTACAGCTTGGAGTAGAGTCCCTCTGAGACAGGGATCCAAATCTTCCTGCGGATATAAGAGCGTGATTGCCACCATGGTACAAACACGAGAACCTGACTCAGGGAAAAGCAAATGTCACCAAAAGACAGTGGTGTAATTACACTGTGCTCAGACCATCCACTGAAATTGCAGGCTCCTTTCTCCACCTGCTTATTTTATTTTCTGTGCCAGTTCTTCTGGCTGGCACATAACAATCCGTGAGATCACAGTGTTTAAATGCGTGAGGAAAACCTGAGGAAATGGAGAGACACCGCAGTCAAGGACACAAATCAAGGTTGCTGGATATCCACAGTGAAGGAATATACTTTGATTTTAAAACAAGCTAAAGCTGCTCATTTGTTAATTCAGCTCCTTTTGCTGCTATGTAGAGACAAAATGGTCTGTGAAGTGCAGCCTGGCAGAGAGATCAGAGCCAAAAGGCTCATGGAGGACGAGCACCAGGCAGACAGCAACTACTTGGCAACACACACATGGGAAAAGTTCGGGGGTTAACTGTGTTTGCAGGGCCTGTCAATGTTGAGATTTTATTTTTCATAATTTAAAATAAAGACCAGAATAGAAAACTCTTGGAATAGGCAGTATTGGCTTCATTTTACGAAAAGGAAGAAAAATTGTACTAACACCCCCAAAATACGTGAGTGGTGTCTGTCACTCATATAGGGTAAAATAATTTTTCCTTTTTATTTCTTTAGATCACAAAACCTAACCAAAACAACCAAAATCCAGTTATTGCTGAAACCTTAATGTTGAAGACCAGAATTTCTAACAATGAAAAAATAGCCCCTGGTGAAACACAGGTGGATAGCGTTTATTTTACTTAGTAAAGCAAGAGTCTTTTCCAACTGTTTTTAATTACATGCAATTATAGTAACAACGTTCTGTAGATACACCTGCCAGCTAAAGAGAAGGAAAAATACGTGTTAGAGCGTGTCACCTTGATGCCAGTGTCTTACAGACCTTGAACCACGCATGAAAACTGACGGAGAAATTTCAGCTGTGTAAGATTAGAGATGGGTTTGGGGCAGCAGACAGTGACTAGTTGGAAGCCAGAGCGGGGCTGTCAAACACAAAGCTTGGCAGCAGGAGTGTGTGCCTCAGCCCTCTGAAGTTCTGAACAACTGCAGTAACCTTCTCTGTGGGAACCAGTGTCCTGATTCAATGTAGGACCACGCTGACCTTCCTGCTTCACTGAACTGGCTCACTTCTGGGACAGCGGGAAGAGCTTTTATGAACACTTCCCTATGAATGGAGCCAATGGATGAAGTTCCCCCTTAAAAAACCAACCCTCATTTATCCCCCAGACTAGGACTTTGTACAGTCTATTTTTAGTTATTCCAGCCCCTCAAAAGCTGTCCACTTCTTCCTTCACTGCATCCTGGAAGTCCTATTTATTAACAATTTTGTATCATCAGTCTGCCTCCTCTTAATGTCCAGATGTTTATCAAGTAAATGATAGATGAGCTGGCTCTGTTTATTCTGCACAATCCCATTTGCATCCTTGAGCTGACACATCATATTTTGGAGAGCAGGAAGGGTAATAGCTTATGTTTACAGACTTATAATTTTTTTAAAGAATTGTCAAGAATTAGTCTTACGTAAGAAACATTTCTGTACAGACATCCAATTACTTCACTTGCCTGACTACATATTATGCTATTATCTTGGTATGTTGTAACATCTTACTTTCTAGGACAGATGCTTGGACCAATTTGCACTTCCAAAAATACAAGGGTGTTGAAAAAAACCTGAATTTGATTTTGAAAAGGACAGGTGTACAACTTAAAGTTACTGACTTTGAAAGATCAAACAATATTAAAAATAAACTTCTCTTTGGAGCAGCCTTGTTTCACAAAAGATTAATTTTTAAGATTTACTACTTTCAATTTCAAAACAGTAACTCAACATGTCCATGTCCACCGCTGCAAGAACAGAGCCTGCATCAAAACGCTTCTATGCTATTCTGCAAAATACTGCTACCATTCAATAATGACTAAACATTGAGGATGCTATAAAAATATTGTTCAAAGCTTCCCAGAGACTTCATCAGGTAAAAAAAAAGTAATTAGATGAAGTACACATATGAAAATATAATAAATGTATATAAGGCTTATAAGAAGTTTGTCAAGGACGTATGTGATAAAAAGCTTTTGTTTTCTCTAAGATCTCTGTTGAGATGCATGTGCTCCTTCATTCCTGCAACATTCAACCTAGAAAATTAATAATTACGCTAAACAAAGGAAATTTATCTAATAAAATTGTATAGTTATTCATTTGGCTTGTAGAGGCAGTGAAAGTTACAGTTATAAAAATGTATTATTAAGCAATGGTACGGCACCAGAAAGACAGTATTATTCCAGTGGAAACACCTTCTTTTATGTGCTACTGTGTCAGTTTAGACTCAGTCTGGCATATAGTAAAAGGTTTCAAAATTAATTTCTTATGATATTGCAAACCTGCCGTCAGTCTGTGCTTTGTGACTGTAATGCACACGGTGCTGAACTGGGAGATTCCTGCTGGCTGTTAGGAGGAGCACTGCAGCTCTGGCAGGCAGCTCCCACATTTAAAATGTTTTAACATTCTGGGACCTCGTTCCAGAGGCCAGGCTGAATGAGAGGCATAAGCCCCTACAATTGTGACAAACAAAGGTCTGACAAAGCAACAAACACACAGGCACCATGAAAAAAATCCCTCTGCTGGGTGACTTTCAACAGAATAATATGGCAGTAGTTTTGACACAGGCATAGAGTTGCAAATACTTGAAAAATTGGGAGAGTGAAAATGAGATGCAGTTGAGCAGAAGTACCTCTCCTCTGTTCCAAAATGCAAAGTTTTAGACAAAACAACAGATTCATATGCAATTTTTTCCCTTACTCATCCAAAAGGCAGGAAGCCATTTGATGCACAACGTCTGAGGGCGTGAATGCTCTAAGTCTCATTCCAGGTCAGACCAACACTGCCTGGCAAACACAGAGGTTAAGAGTTAATCCCAAAGAACAGTGGAGCAACCAACTGGAGGCTACTGTATTCCTGGTTAAGTCATCATTCAAAGCCTGCATCTAATTTAACTAGAATTCCCTCCAGAGCAAAGATGCCAAAAATGGAAGTGGGCATTTATGAGTTCATTACTCTCCTAATAAAGACAGAATTGCTATACTCTAGTGGGTAATGGTAAGTATGGCACCCACAAATCTCAGGAAATTAAAAAGAAAAAGGAAATTGTAACTATCTTAGCTTCCTGGTCTAAAAAGCATTAGCCAGCAATGTAGCCCTACACCTGTATAATGAGAAGACCATCCGATTACAGAAAAGATATTGGAATAAACTCTAAACTGACCATGTGATGTGTGTCAATAATGCCCTCTTTTCCAAAAAATGAGTTTATTTCAGGATATCAGGAGTTTCTCTTCTCCAATTTTTAATCTGTTGGTTTACATGGGTATAATTTCCAGGATTCATTACTGAAGAATCAAAACCTTCGGACAACAGATAAACTTCCAGAAAACAAAAAACATCAGGTATTATTATCAGTTCATTGCTACTTAAGAAAATTGCCTGCAATTTATCAATATTCTAATGTCAACTTACTCAGTCCATGCTCCCTGAAGAGATGAAAAATTACTTTCATGGAAACATTCTGCAGTATTCAAATATTCCCTAATTCTACAGGTAAACTCTTTAGTGGAAGGGACCATTGCCTCTCTATTTTATAAGCTACCAACCACATTACTGATGTTTAGGAGAATATATCAATATTCTGACTTTGTATTTCACAGCAAGTTTATCACATCAAAGACATAATCAAGCCATGAAATGAGATCTGCTTTCAGCATACACACAAACAGAAAAATAGTTTTAATATTAAACTGTTTCCTTTAAAACAAGTCCTCCACCCACACTGCAAGTCTTGAGCCACTGTAAAGGTAGGAAAAGTCATCCAGAAGTATGGACAACAAAACCTGCTGGCCAGTGAGGGAAGGGTTAATAACATTTGCAGCATATGCCATAAACAGAAACACCACTGGTGCCTATGCACAAGCCACAGAAGTTTCAGCTCTGGCCTTGTGGAGGAACATCGATATAACCCTTATCTCCTCCTCTGTGCTTTTGACAAGTTTTCAGGTGAACCTCTAACCAAGAAATTCCATGCCACTCAGCCTTCACAGACACAACCACCATCACCAGCACGCTGACAGCTGTTCTCTTTTTCAAGTTACCTGGGTTATTGTTCACAGAGAGGACAAACTCACAATTTACTTTCAGAAATTGCTACCTACAGCTGCTGAGAGAAATCAAACAGCTTCAGGACGAACAATTTGGAACACAGGTGCATTTACCAACTGCCATATTTTAAAATCTTCTGGTTGACATAACCATGTTTATCAAAGGCTAAATGAGGCTTACAACAAGGCCACATGGAGTGAAATCTAAGGCTGCAGGTTGAGATACTGTTTAATAAGAACAGGTGGTGGTCAGAATTTTACCTCCATACTCCTGTAGTTATGGCTATACAGTTTTTTGTTTCAGCAGAAATCTGCACCTTGCCTGCTGAAAGCTGGGTAATATTTATGGGATGACGTTGAATCCAAAACCAAGGATTTTCTCCAAATGCTGTGTGAAAGGCACGAATAACTTCCATTTTATGTGTGCATTCTGTTTCAGATGCTTCTCTGAATCTTTCACCACTGAGAATGAAGCTGCACCCATTAAGGGTTTCCAATGGACAAACAGCACAATGCCCTTGAATTGTTTCATACACTACAATGAACCAAGCACCCTCCTGGCCATTTTCAGAACAGTAGAGTGTTACTTTTTTCTTTAATTTTGGGGCGACAGTCAGAGGATAGTTTCTGAAAGTCCATAGCACAAAAGAATAAAAATAATTGTACTTTTAGGTTGACAGTAAGTTTATGTTTCTCTTTGCAATGTGTGAACCTATTTTGCATAGTTTTTGCAATTTAAGAATGTTAAAGATAGTTTAAAAAAACCTGTTAAAACAATCTCATGAATTCTAGGGAAAAGGCTATGCATATTTTAAACAATTACTTGATACAGCAATTTCCTTGCTCCAGAACTTTGCGGAACAAATTTGTGTGCAAAGTCATTATACGACTTGAAAACCCTTCAAACAAATCAGGTGTAATTCATGCTTTTACTTCTAAAGTTTTAGTTTCCTCTTTACAATGTACAGTGCAGTCCCATATAACCTGTCTGTTATGAAACAATCTGTTCTGAAACAGACTTCCACACCTCCCTCTCAATTAAACAACATTGTTCAATGTACCATTTCTCCCTTTACTGCAAGAGACTTCAGTGGAAAGCTTTTTCTATAGTGATATCCACATCTTACTTCAATTAGAGAAGAACAGTTGATACCCCTATTTTACTGCCATCTGCTTCTCTGTTTTTCATGAAAATGTATGACTTAGAAAGCAAACATGTCTCTTACTCAGAAACAGTCTTGTCGGTCCTCAAGAACAGCAAGGGGAAATAGTAATACCACGTAAGGGATATTTTATCTTGCTGCTGAGCTTCCTGTGTGATGACAGCACCAAAGAGACAAAGTGAGAGAAGGCCCAGTTTTCAGTCACAAAAGCGCCAGATGGGATTAGCTCTCGTGGTGTTTCCAAACACTCTATTTCCCAACTGCAGGGCTAAACATGCCTTCAGTCTCCAGCTGCAGAACACAGCAATGCTTACAACATACAAATTAGCTTCTTTTGAAGTGCCTAGTTTATCATGGCAAAGCTCAGAACTAACGGCATGAAAAAAGCTCAGGCAGATCACACTAAACATTCCCCTAACTTTAGTACCCTGTCTCCTACAGGGGTCAAAAGCAGGTTTTTAGGCAAGACTGAGAGAGCACAGCAACCATGTACAACACTTTCAATAAATACTTACCCACTTTCCAAAAATTAGCAACTTGGGTAATGAAAGAAGTTTCTCTGCCACAAATTGTCCCAGCATCTTCAACTTCTTACTTTTACCATCAAACTGATGTGTTTTAATTCAGTAGAAGCAACAGTTTTGTTACAAGTATGTATAAACCTACAGAAAAACTCTCCTTCAAGCATTGCTGCACATCCTTGTATATAAAGTTTAATATTTCAGGACTCCTGTTAAATATCAAAGACTCCAGAAAAAAAAGTGTGTTTCACTAACATTTTAAATTAATCAGTAACTCTCGTCTGGAAGGCAATTAACATTTACTGCAAGCTACACCCTTTTTTTTGCATCAGTATACAAACTTTCAGGTTCTCAAAGCTGAGTTCAGAGATGCAAACTTTAAAGCAACATGTTAAAAAAAAAAGGTCACTCACTACACTTTTTGTACTTTGCTTTTATCAAGTGTCAGCTTTTCAACCTGACCACTTCCCTCAGAGTGCAGTCACACAAACACAAAAGTTCAGTCACCAGTCAGTCCTGAGGCTCCTGGGAGAAACATCAGTAAAGGCACCAATTACCTGCATCAGTTTTCTTGAGAGCTCGTTAGTGAGAAATTCCTCTTCCTTTTCATAGTTTACGGCAAGTGTTTCTTTTTCTTTCTGCAGAGCTTGAATCTTCTTAAATAGAGTATTACTGATGAATTCCTCTTCTTGCTCTGCCCTTGCTTGCTGTGAAATAAAGACATAGTTTTGAGAAAAAAGGGAGCAAGTTTCCTTTCAAAAAAGCTGCAATTATTCCACTCCCCTTTAAACGCCTATCATCCTGGAGGCCGGATCTAAGTGCTGTTACCAACCCCTTTTATAACATTATAGCACCCTTCTTCATTTTCTGTTTTCAACCTTTCAATGTGAGAAACTGCACTGGTGCTTTAAAGTGGCCTCCTCCCAAGCAAATGCACAAACTCCCCAGCCTTATAAACTTTGTCAAAGCATTACAGATTCAGATACCTATTTTTACCTACTCTATGCCTAAAAAGGAGCTCCTGTCTAAACGTTCTCCATTACGAGCTGGAGCACAGCTCAGACTGCTGCATGCACCACTGTGCCGCCTTTTCAGATCCCTTAGACTGAGCTCTGCTTACCAGGAGCCAAATAAAGCTCCCCTTCTTTCACCCAGACACACGGAGCCGCAGGCAGCACAGCACGGCTCCTCTCACAGGAATTCCTACCCCACCACCAGGAAAACAGGTATGGTACTCCTCACAACTGCTACTCCACTACATACAGCAGCAACTCACAGAAATGCCATGGGGCAGCTTTACCCCAAGCTACTCTGGAAATCTTCCCCATGCAGAATTACTAGAGGTGACGACTTCCATTTCAGCTTACTGCTGGCACCCTGCACTGCTCCACAGAAAGCCAGCCTGGGAGACTGCACTCTTGCATTCCCTACAGTTCAGATGTTTGTATGTTTTTTAAGTATAAAGCTGATAAATGGAAGATAAAAATGATCTTTTGAAAGCCTGCTCTAAAAGATCGTGAAGAATATTTCATATGGGCAAATGAAAGATCGCAGCTACAGACTGGTAGAGCCAACTCTTAATGCCACGGTCCAAAGCCTAGAACAACTAAATGACAGAAATACTGCCATTTAACAAAAGAGGCAAGATAGTGCTAGGAGAGGTTTTATTCCCTGCAATAAAATCCATGACTTGAACTGCACATATGTGATTTGCCCTCATTCTAATAAAATGATACCAGCTTCTATCTTATGTAAACATTCTGCAAGCTTTATTTCAGTAAAATTAGAGAGAGGAAAATTTAAGAACTAAAACAGACACATTACTGAAAGCTTATCTTCTATAATCTTCTGCCCGAAATGTGCCAAAATAACAATCTCTTTATACTTATTGCACACTGGAAAATGCTTGAAAGATTTCATTATGTCAGTGATCTTTTAACTGAAATGATACATCCCCTAGTGACCCAAGAGTCAATTACTTAAGACACCTTCAATGTCTAGGAGAAAAGTTAATTAAAGAACATAACTGTCTTTCAATTTGGTGAAACAATAGGACAATTGCAAATTTTCCTCATGATATCACCAATGTCCTAAAATCTAAAGCAGTGGTTTGGAAACTTCTCACTTGAGTCCTCCTTCGACCAAGTCCTTCTCTTCACATCTCTGTATCTGCCTTCTTGTGTGTTCCCCCACCTCTACTGCTTTCTTTTCATGGCCCTTTCCTCCTGTCTATCTGCCACCAGCTCCCTCCAACCCGTCACCACCAGAGCTGGCACAACCCCAGCAAAAAACAGAAAAAGAAAGAAAAGAAAAAACAAGGTCAGGCAGAGTTTACTGCCTTAGCAGCTTAGGTCCTGCACAACACCTCCTCTCTAATGTTTTGCATCTCCACAGCAGAGAACAGCTACTCCAGCATGTTCAGCACTGGTATTATTACCTGTCACATCAAGATAAACGGAGTTGTCCAAAAAGTCTGAAGAAATGTTACATTGTCAGCTCACAGCTCAGAGGATTGAAACTCCTGGAATCTAACTGATCTGAATACCATCATCTATCAGCTTCTAAATGTGGCTTTACTTAGAGTTACTAACCATCTTATGTCTTCAGAGACATTCCGGAACAGAGTAAACAAGCCAAATTGCAAGGGCTCATTGTCCTCAAATCATTAAAATTCATGCATACTGTTCCAAAATCAACTCCTCCACTGCCTTCACTACATAGGATTTCTACTTGTGTCTGTTTTTCAGTGGCTCAGACAATAAAAGCAACACAGACCAAGCTTACCTAAAATTAAATTAAAAAGCACTCGGTTCTGAAAAACAAAAGAATGAGGGTGTTTCTGCTTTGATTTCTATTCATCTGTAACTTGCACAATTTGTTCTGCTCACGCTTTGCA
>VYZQ01010968.1:0-24699 GCA_013400655.1 Mystacornis crossleyi
TTTTTTTTTTTTTTTCATGTGTTGGTTGAAGAAAATGGAGTTTGATCAGCTCCTTGGGCCAGGGCTGGATGTCGGCCTGGCTGGGTGGGAGCGGGGCCTGGAGCCTGCGTGGCGGCCGTGTCTCCTCTCCCGGCCGCTGGCACTTCCAGCCGAGCCAGAGAAGCCTTTCCCATCCACACACAACCTCCTGCCTCCCCGGTGCCAGTAAAAATAAGAGAACGGCATGGCTTGAATAGCAGACCTCCCTCAAAATAACTCTGTGGTCGTGAGCTGAGGGCAGAAATCGTTCCTTCTCCGCAGCACATGTGAGATAAATGGTTTGCGTGATTATTTCTTTCCCCGGCCCCGTTTTTAAGAGAGAGGGTTCAGATTTTTGAGCGGTTTCCTTCAAGGAAGTACATGAGAGCTATTAAATACATATTTCTCTTGGAAATATCACCAGAGCCTTCTTTTCCTTGCACTGCAGAAAAGAAGTATATTAAAATAGTTTTGCTGAAGGGAACTTCATAGTGGTATTTTATTGGGTTATTTTGCTCAGTCTTATCTATTCTTTGTCACTTTTAGATGAAGTGATTCCTCTGGCAACAAATAACTTCTCCTAATCATGCAACCCAGCCTGGGAATTTTCCTAATTTACTCCACAACATACTTCAGCAGATGGAGGAATAGAGAAAACTGAGGAATGCTGAGGCGCTTTTGCTCACTCCCACTTTCTGGCACCCAAGATTAAAGTTCTTTTTCTCACCAGAAACCCCTGACCCCTTGGCTTTCTGGTAGCTCAGCATCCCCTAGATGGCCCTTAGGCACAGCTTACGGCAGGATATGTGCAGGGAGAGCAAGAATGGAGTTTCCTGCTGTGAAGGTCTTACGGATTCTGTGAAATCCCAGAGAGATTCAGGGAAATCTGCATTATAATGCAGTGTTTGGTACAGGTCTGTGCACTGAGCGGGCACACAAAAGGTAACGGAAACTAAATGTGTCAGGCATCGTCTTTCTAATCCAATGTGGGTCTGTTTAATCTCTTTCAAAAGATGTCTTAAGAACTCCCAGTGTCTTCATTGAGCCCTGGGTTTTCACTGCTGCCCATATGGGGGCTGGGCTGTGGGGTGCTGGGGCTCTGACTGCTCCACATCACCCGGGCTGAGGCTTAATTAACACATAGAGGCTTCAGCCTGGGCAGGAGGGTCTGATAGTGGGTCTGGAGGAAGAGCCTGTAATCCTATAAACAACTCCTTGAGGGGCAGGAGGAGAGAACTGGCAATTCATGCTCTTTCTGTCTCAAACAGGAGGAACAGAAAAGCCCTTAGACCTGACTCAGGCAGGGCAGAAAGTGCCAGCTCATCCCAGCTACAGCAGTGTTAGCACTAAACTCCTCCGTCTGGATCCTCCTGTGCTTCCACAGCCATTCCACCTTTGCTTTGCCTCCTGCAGAGCCCCCTGGCTCAGACCCTGAGTTCTAGACCCAAAATTCACTTTATGCTTTCTCCCCATGCAAATGTCAGACCCCTAAGCCAGCTCTGGAAAGCTGAATGCTGTGGGAAAGCGGAGCGGTGTTTGGAATTGGTGCGGTGGAAATAGGTGTTGAATAATAAAATCTTATGGTCCCAAAAGCTGTAGCTCTGCTGCTTCATGGGGTTTGTTATGCTATCATGGAATCACAGGATGGTTTGGGTTGGAAGGTGACCTTTTAAAGCTCACCTCGTTCCATCCTTCTCCCATGGGCAGGGACACCTTCCACTATCCCATGTTGCTCCAAGTCCCATCCAACCTGGCCTTGGACACTGCCAGGGATGGGGCAGCTTCTCTGGGCAATCTTGAATTATCTTAAATGTTATGTTATGTTATGTAATGTTGGATCAAGGAGAAAAGTCTGGATCCTTGTAAGACTTTATGTGCCATTAACCACATAGTAAAGTAAGAGTAATATCCCAGGAAGAAAATGGTTGCATCAGCAAGCAAATAATGGATGAGAAATGAAGAATTGGTACAGGATAAACTTGTGTCAATATTGATCTTTGCCTGCTTGTGTAGTTTCACAATAGTGACTTTTGGTTACTTTGGGCAGCATAAAGCATGAAAGTGCAGCATAAAAGTAAGGACCACAGGGGCAGACAACGAGAATGTGAGTAAATCAAGCAGCCTGTTTTATCTCAGTACTCACAGATCATCTTTATTGCAAAATTCTGAGTGAGCTGAGGAAGAAAATCTGAATACTTAAAATGTTAAAAATCAGGAAACAACATAGCATTCTGAGAAATGCACATGTTCTGCATCGAGCTGTGCTCTGTACACAGAGCTGGCTGCACTGGTTGTGACTCAAGTGAGCTACACTGTGACTGTGTATAAAATGCTATTGCAAAGACACAAAGGAAAGGGAGAGGTAGGAGAAAAATGCAGAATCTCCTTCTTTTAATCCACCTTCCAATGTTTGGCTGACCTACAGAGTAGTAACAAAGGAACAGTGTGTATTTATTAACAGAACACTAAAACTTGTATTTAAATGTCTATGGAAAGAAGAAAAGCCTAACACCTGTGAAACTAGTCAAGCTCTGTCTGTCCTTGTTGGCACTGGGATTTTCAGCTTTCCAAGCTGCTGCCTGACAGGTTTTCAGCTGTTCCTTGGACAGAGGAGCTGCGTTTTTCCAGGGGATTCACCACTACCACCATGACCACTTCTATCCCCTGTCACACTGCCCTCCCTCAGACAAGGAGATCTTGGTCTGCATTCCCGTGGTGGTGCCCAGGGAAAAACCACACCAATCCCACAGCAATGAGCCCATCTCTGTGTTCAGACAAGGGCAGAGATGGCAGCAGAGCCTTTGGGCCTCACCAGCCTCAGCCACTGCAGCTCTCATCTCCTTGGTTCAGCTTTCAGTGCCACAGAAAGTGGCGTCTCAGGCGGTCGCAGCCTGACGTGCTGGAAGCATTTCAGGGGTGTCAGTCACCATGTGGGCCTTGGTCTTCCAAAGACTGAGCTGAAGTCATAAATTACCTTTTTCAGTGTTGCTTAGGGGGATGCTGTGGTGGTGGATACACCAGGAATGCCCAGCTGGAAGAGACTGAAGCCGTTCCCGTCTGAACCGGTTTGTCAATAAAGCCATATATCAGTAACTATTTACAGATTGACACCCTGGGGCAAATTCTGGCCTTTATTTCAGTCAATGCACTGGCACTGGTCTTCACCACTCGAGGGCAGAGGCCCCCGGGTTTCCTAGCAGGGTTTTTAATTACCTTAATATAGTCTCAGTTGATGACAGGCAACTGCAGCACACAACATATTGCCCTTCTATAGCTCCTCTGGCATTTTCTGATGGTATTGTGTGGTTGGAGCTGGTGGAAAGGATTCAATTGCAAAACAAAACGTGAAAATACATTCAATATTTTTGAAAATTCCAGACTTCCATGAAAATGTAGCTATCTCTTCATTTATTTGTTTTAAATAGCTCTTTCATGTGTTGGGACAAAGGGACATTGTATTAATCGTGAAGTGTGAAATGTTTTTCTTGTTTGCTTGGGACAACAACTGGGAATACATGGATTTGCCTATTCACGCTTTATTGTTATGACAACATTTTTTCACAAAGTATTTGAAAGCCAGTGCTCTGAAAGGAATAAAGTTGGCTATAAAGCTGGAGGAGTTTCATGCTTTTGTTTTAAGCTTGCATGTGTGAGCTGTGTCAAAATCGTGAGTCTTTCATCCGTGGTGTCTGCCTGATTCAAGGGTTCTTTTCTTGTTCAAATATCCTTTAGTAAAATCCATCTGACTGAAAGGCTGTGCAAACACAAGCTGGCTATGATAAGAGTTCTACATGAAATCTTTAACATGCTTTGTCAGCATGAGGTTTTTTCAGCTGTGTGCCCTAGTAAATATTCCCCCCCTCCCCTAAACTAACTTCATTTTCTTGAAGTGCATTTCTCATTTATAATTGCTGTAATTTTGTGATGGATTTATGACAATAAGCCTTTGTGCCTTAGGTGAAATGTTAATCCACTCTGGATTAGAAAAATAGTGCACTATTTCAATAGTTACTTGAAAAAATAGTGCCCTAGTCCAAGCTGTGCTACTAAAACAAGCAGCACCAGAACAGTCAGGTCCCAGCCATGGCTGAGTTTGCACCGGATCTATTTTCTATATTTCTCTTTCCCAAATAAGCTGCCTGTCAAGCTTGCTTTAGCACCTCTAAAAGGCATCACGAGGAACCTCATCCTGTGACTTTTCTAAGAACAAAACTAGAGGAGGACACATTAATCAGTTTAATCAAAGCCAAAAAGCAGGGTTTTTCTTTCAAATGTGCTTGTCACATGCAGGCACATCATCCCATAGGCAGGAGCTGAGGACAGAAGGGTTCGTCTAAACCCTGTCCCAGCTCTGTAACATCCAAGAGAGTTTGTGAAAAAGTTGTTTGTCCTGTAATAAACTGTTCATATCATGCACTACACAACCTGTTTTCTCTATCTGGTTTGGTTCTGAAATGGGTTTACGGGAAGAACAAGGAGCAAAACTTGTCTTTGAAAAACTCTTTGTTTTGCTGCTGTTCATTCCTGTGCTGCTGTGTTAAAGTCTGAGCTTTTCCAGCTCCTATCCATCCCCGCTCACCTTTGCTTTTCTTGGTAAAAGTCTACATTGGCACACAGCTCTAAGACAGGAAAATGGAGACATTTTACCACATGCCTCTGCTAAACACAGCTAATAACACGTTGGATATTTTCCACTCCACCCAAGCTGCATAATTGTTCACCGTATGAAATGAAGTTAATTCTGTGTAATGTTTTGATGAGTAATTTTAATCAGGGCTGTGAAGAAACTGCTCTCAGGTCTGGAAATGTAAGTGCTTCCTGTAGTAAACAAATCTTGTGGTTTTCGCATTTCACTTAATTTGGTTTTTCAGATGACAGAACATGCTCCTTCTCTTTCCCTATGGTCTCCAAGGCTTAGGGAGCAATTTTGTAGCCCAAGTTAATTTGTTCATCCCTTAAACCAGTTAAAAGAGAGAGAGAAAATGCAGTTCTCACCTTTTCCTTCGACAAGGAAAGTCTTGACTTTGACTTCTTTGCTTTCACCTGTCCTTCAAACAGCAAGAGCATCATTCTGCTGTGATGACCCCTAAACATGAGCAGCTTCTTTGCCGGGTGGCCACTGGACCACTGTCCTGTTGGAAGAGCCCATGGGAAATGGGTGAGTGTGAGTGGATTTGGCACGTTTCAGCACGTGGCAGTGGCTGCAGGCACCTGGGGCCAAACAGGTCCACCAAGGAAATCTCGTGACTTGCGGCAGGAGCTGCCAGGATGAATTTGGTCCATGGGTCTTAAACAATGTTTACTGCATGTGCTAAGCTCCCGGGTGCTTTCAAGGCTCCTAAATACACAATCTTTGCTCCAGTTTAACCTTTGAAAGCAGAAAGAAGCTGCAAAAGGAGTGGTAAAAACGCTTTTATTGCATTGTAGTGTACAAGGAGTTGCCTGTATTTGGGATGAAAGAGCCTGATCTGATTCTTGGGTTGTCCCAGACAATCTGTGGCTAAAAAGGCCAAGGTACTTAGCTGTCCAGAGCAAGTACAAAATGGAAATTCAAAACTGAAATTTTCATTTGCTATGTATGTTATCCACAGGCAAATGAAATATGTCATAACTTTTGCAAGAATACATTAAGGAAAAGAGATCCCTGAATCGGCTGGCTGTTTATTTATTATAGAAATCTTTCCTACACTTTCAAACTCCCCTTCCCTGCAGGCTCCTGTGTGCTGCCAGGGAATGGATCACTGTGGATATAATATGTGTATTTGTGTGAACACCCAACACTGGTCCCAAAGGCAACTCTTGGAAGCAGATTTCCTGACAAAATGGGAATGATTGTGAGTCAGGAATTCACATTTTAAAAATGCCCTCCAATATTTCCATGTGATTCCTTGGTTTTATGAATTTTCCATTAATAATCTTGTTTCCTCAGCATGTTTCCAGCGAGGAAGCACAAACAGGGAAGTCGTGGTCATTTTAATATATATGTAAATAGGAGGACAGTGGTGTGATGCAGAGGATATTAACATTTAGCAGCACTGCACCATTTACTGTAGGTAAGCACCATTTCACACTGCAGTTGGAAGTTTAAAGTAATGGTCCCATGAGCTATCCTGTCTCCCTCTTTTATTAAATTCTTTGTCATGGATTTGTCCTTTGCCAAACACATCACCTGCTCTTTCAAAGCTGAGAATCTCCAGATGTTAATTTTTTACTAAAGCAGATTCAATGTTCCCCCTGAAAAATACCACGGCAAACAAAAGATGCATGCTGTTACAGAAATGACAGGCTTCTTTTTTTGGCAGGTATTCAGCAGGCTGAGAGTGCAGGGAGTGCCTGCTGAAGTTCATGATTCCTGAAGTGCAAGAAATGTCTTTTAATTCCACACTGCAGTGAACAGGGATGTGCAGCTTTTGCAGCTCTGCAGCATCCTTGGTGCAGGCTCTACCCTAATGAGGGCAGTAGGTGAGAAACCATCCTACCCCTCTCTACAAACAGTTCTAGAAAATATTGCATTAAATTTCCCCAAGCCTTAAGTGTATTTCAGCCTTCATTTGCTAAGAAAGCTTTGAGGGACTTCAACTTCTTGTCTTTGGACTTTGTGCCTTAAAGCCCTTCTCTGCAGCAATCATTGTCCCCATTTGTGCCGCGTCTGCCACGTGGTGATGATCTGGCTGTTGCATCTCCCTCCATTTGGGAGGAAGGATCCCACTGCTCCTCTTTACAGACAAGACCTGAAAAGCAGGATTAAATGCCTTGTGTAGTGTCTCAGTGGGGCAGAGATGAATTCTGAACATTGGTCTTACCAGACCCTCACCAGCATCATAATTCCTTTTCCTTGTTCCAAAGGTTTCTGATAAATAAACCCAAATGGACAATGTCCTCCTGAGGGTGTGCAGTTGTGTCTGCTTGGCCCAGGAAATGCTCCTGCCTGGTTGGGGAGAGGTTGGGGGAGGTTTCCCAAAGGATTGCTGTCCATGCAGTGCTGGGTAGGGATTTATGTCACATCTAAGGCACTTGTCAAATACTCAATAGGAGAAGTTAGGGTATGGAGATTGCAAAAAGAGTGAATGGTCTGAAAGGGAGCCCAAGGCATGAACGCTGCCAAGGTGAGTCGTGTGTACAATATGTATTTAACAGGAGGGTACAATATTGATTTTCTGTGACCTGGATGATTTCACAAATCATTTTGGCACGGTATTTCGTTCCCTAAGCTGTTTAAGGAGATACTGCATATCCATGTAAAAAAATCTTGTAGCTCAGCCTTTCCTTGTCCTTCATTGCAGAACACCTGAGTTGTATCCATCTCCCCTCACAAGCATTGTCCAATACTGCCCGTCCCTGGGTGTTAACCTGATCTATTTGTTGCTCCTTGAAAGACTGATTTCTTCATTCGACCTATGTTTTTTATCACCAGCCTTCTCTTTGGTTCTGTTGATAACACAGTTACAGCAAAACAGAGAATTTGATAACATTTTAATATATTGGGGTTTTTAAACATTAAGTATCTCAGCTTGCATTTCCTACAGATAAAGCAGATTTTGATTCTGGCTGCAGTGAGGGGTTTTAGGTTTGGTGAAGCTTCAGGATGGACATGTCCTGAACCCTCTGATCTTCTTCTCCTTTGCAAGTAACCTTCAGAGCCAGTCTGGCTGGAGGACGTAAGCCTGGCTGCTTCCTTTCTGTGCAGAGACACGGGATCAACACCTGCGACACACAGCTTGGGATGGATTCCCCATATTGTAGCACTCACCCCCCTGCCGACCCGGGGACAGAACAGATTGTCGGCTTCTGCTGCAGCCATCTAATAACCCACCATCTGTTTTCCCTTTTTAATTTAGACACAAGCAATAGACCTAAATCAAAACCATGGTTCCAGACCCCATGAGGATTGCTAGAAATTCTTCTGAGTTTAATAATTAAATAAACAACAACAACAAAAAATTATTTAATCTTTCTGCAGAAATCCACCGAGCTGTGCACGTGCCTGCAGACTCATTACCTCATTCGCTCCAGCCCCCGCGCTGTCAGGGCTTGTTCCTTGTCACATCTCAAGTCTCTACCAAAATTTCTGCAGGGCAGGGACTGTGTGTGTTTGCCTGGTCATGTATCTATGGGAATAACGTAAAGTACTAATGGTATTAACAGCAAGTGTGAAAGGCGATTTGGAAACCGGAGTTAATTTTGAAATTTGGCTCCTCGGTTCACCGTGAGTAACCAGGCAGAAAGCGGGGAGAAAAAAGAAACCTGTCATTAAATGTAATTAAAATTAGGATTTGAAATGAGAAATGTCATCCAAGTCATAATGGCTATCAAGGAAGTGGCCAGTGAAATTATCAGCCATGGGCCAGCTCAGTTCCACCCCAATGTGGCCACCAGGACACCTTCCCTTCGGGCTACAAGCAAAGGTGATGGGACCATGTGGGCATGGCACAGGTCCAGCGAGGGATGTGGCACAGGGCTTGGGCACAAAGGGAGCACGGGTGGTGTTGGGCTGCAGTGTTGTCTTTGGAACCTGGTTTGGGATAAATCCGTCCTGCCCGGGGAAGCAATGACTCAGAGGGACCACTCCTCCTGATTCTTGTCCTGACGTGGTTCTCTCCTCACAGCCTCAGTCATCGCCTTCTCCTCTCCAGCTCTGATGATGCATTCCCAGCCTGCTGGCAGCCCAGGAGAGGTGTCTACCTGAAAAACCGAAGGAGCATTGATATAAGAGAATAATATTATCAAAACACAGGATTTGAGGGTGAGGTTTTCCAGGGACGGTCTCAAGCTCCTGAGGACTGAAGAGTCATCAGGATTAAACTCTGAAAAGGAGCTAGTTCCCAAAAGACCTTGGCCTTTGTCTGAAGTGGTGATGTCAACAGGAGACAGAGAAAAGGGAAAAGTCTATTCTCCTGGGGTTCATCACTTGAAGATAAAAATAGCTGCCCATGGCAGGGGTCTGGAACTGGACGGGCTTTAATTTCCCTCCCAATCCAAACCACTCTGTGGTTCTATGAATATATAAGGGCTTTATTGGAGATGTCAGAGGCTTGAAAAGCATTTTGGGGGTGAGCAGGTGGATCTCTCCACAAGGAAGGGAGTGAATGGGCCAGTCCTTTGCTCCCCAAACATTAGGCATTCCTGACTGTGCTGGGTCTGTGGCACTCAGTTTTTGTTCTGTTTCAAGCCTGTGGAGCCAAGTGCTACCTCAGGATTTTCAGCAGCATCTCAGACAGTCCTTGATAATGAAGCAGACCTTGCAAAGGACAGTGTGCCCTACATGGCTGCAGGGACCTCTGCCAGGTGCTCCCCATCTCCTCTGGGGAGCAAACAGGGCAGAAGTATTCCCACGGAGTGGAGCCAGGTTGTGGGGATGAAGCAGAGCTGGATTTGCTGCAGTGGAGGCTGCCAGTGGGGGAAGTCTGCTGGAGCTGCATGGCAGGCTGCTGGCAAAGGGATGAGAGATGCTTCCTCTCCTTTTGGCAGAGTGAATAGTTTGATCTGGGTTGGTTTCCCTTGACGTGGTGAACAAGCTGACAGCACTCGTCCAAGGTGAGTGCCAGCAGAGGAGGGGAGAGGAGCAGCAGAACTGCGGAGAATCACAAGGATATTATGTGGGACTGGGGCAGGCTTCCCTTTAGCTCTTACTTATGTTTTAAAACCTGGATGTGGCCTTGGAGTTGATTAGAGAGAGTTTCTACCTTCCCCCAGCTCCTGCCCTGCCCATAGACTGTATCTCATGCTAAGTTGAGGAACCATTGCCATCCCAGAGCCTCTGGAGTTATCCCCTCCCAGGAAAACAAGCACGTGGCTCTCTGCAGGGTGAGAGAGGATCTGGGCACTGCATTCAGGCCTGGACTTCTGAATGGAAAGACTGAGCAAAGCTCCTCACAGCTTTCTGCCCAGAAGCTGAGTCTCCTCTGCCAGGCCTCAGCTGTGCCCAGCCTCCCCAGAGCGCCGGGCAAAGCCCTCCTGCTTTCTGCTCCCAGCCGCAAGGAGCTCAACAGCAGGGTTAGGATAGGTGGGTATTGTCCCGGCCCAGCTTTGGAAAAGCTGGTCGATAGGAGTACAGCACTGAAAATACCTGCTGTGGAGATGACCCTGCAGAGCTCATCCAATGGGAAGGAAAGTTTTTGTCTCTCTCCCAGGCCAGAAAAAAAGTGATTTTATAATTTTTTTTTTTAATGTTTCAGCTTCTGCCTGTTACTTGCTGCATCACTGTTCATCCTCCTTGGGGAGGGAGGGGCAGGGCAGCCCTGCTCTTTAACCACTTGCCTTCACTGCTCACTTGTGGTTAATCCTTGCTCCTCAGCACGGCAAGCGGAATGCAGTAGTGCTGCTTTGCATTACTGCCCTGGAGCTGAGAACCAGGCCAATATCATCAAAATTCAAGGCATTCCTTTCCCAAACCCACTTTACGTGGAAAAGTTACTTAACTCTCTCTAGCCCCGAATACCAGGCTTGAGGGCCTCTTTACCTGCCAATGATGCTGGGCAAGCTTTCAGCCCAGATAAATCACAGGCAGCTGGGGAATGGGTGGAGGCTCTTGTTTCACCACTTGAAAGGCAACTTTTAAAAGCTGGTTGGAAGTCAGCTTTTAATTTTGCACCCACAGATTTGAGCCTGTAATCAGATGTGAGCTGGGATCTGCAGATCTCATCTGCTGCAGACTAACACCACCTCTTGCTTGCTGCCTGCCCAATCCAAGAGAACAGTTAGGTAATTAAAGGTCGGAATGTGTTTAGCTTTTCCCACCACTAGTTTTGGGCAGAGCACTGAAAGGCGTTGGGTTCTCTGCACACATCCTGGGTGAGCAGATCCCTGTCCCCCTTACCTCCTGGTCATTCGTTTGGTGCCTCCAACTGCTCCCTGTAGCTTTCCCATTTATCACAGGCTGCTTTCCTAAATTAAGTCCTCTGATATTCTGCTCCAAATGAAATTATTATTACTACTATTGTTGTCATTATCATTACACAACCCCCCCAAACCCACACGCTTTCAAAAATGTGACTTTATTTAGTGAGGATTCTTCAAAAAACATATTTATTTTATTTTCCAAATCCAAACTTCAGGAAAATTTTGTATGCAGCACATGCAGCATCCATGCCTCAGGGCTGTGCCTGTGGGCAGCCAGAGCCTTGACATTGCTTCCAGGGGAACATTGCTCCACGCAGCCCAGCAGAAAATTGTTATTTTTACTGGCATTTGTGCTGCAGCAGAATTTGGAAGAGGGCACGGAGGAGCTTTATGGCATGGTCTGCTTGTTCTGGTTGTCACTGGTGGAAAAAAAACAGATAAATTTTAAAACTGCAGCCTCTGTTCTCTGCATAACGATGGGGAAAATGGCGCTCTGGTCTGCTGCTTTACCTGAAATGTCACTGCACATTTGAAAGAAAAAGTCAGGGAAGTAAAATGGAAAAAAGGAAATATGGATTTTTTTTATTTCTTTCCTAAGTGTATATAATAAGTATAGAAGGAGGAGGTATATTTTAGTTGGGTTACTCCTTGAAGAAATCACTGATATTTGTGTTTACTGCTGAATCCCATCATATCTGAACTACTTCATTCACAGAGTGGTGGATTTAACTCATAGGATGGAGTGCAGCAGAACAAAAAGATTGGACTCACTCTGAAGAACGTGATTCTCACAAGTGCTGTATTGTTTTATTAAGAAAAGTTTAGGTCTCTGCACAGAAGCAACTGATGCTTCATCAGGCTTTGGATGCTCTCTCCCCTCTCCTGTGGGACTGTGATCTCAGTGATCTGACTGATTCCCAGCTGGAAGTGAGTGTTGCCTGGGAGTGGTCCCAGTGCCCAAACACACCAACCACGGCTGGTGGCAGGAGACTTCCCCAGAGAAGCCAGCCCATGCCAGGAAAGCATCACTTACAGGCAGGCACAGGAAGGGAGATGCATTTTGCTCTGGGCTGTGTTCTCAGTAGCGTTTCTCAGTCTAGATCATGATTAATGCTGTGTCCAGTCTAAAAAATAAGATTTTTTTTTTTTATTTTACTGAGCATTGAGCTTTATTTTTTTGTTTCCTGACTCATTTGAATGTTTCAGGCAAAGCCTTTTTCCTCCTCTGGAAAAACTTGTAAATCTCTTATCATGAATCCTTTTTGGTATGCTTCTGGTTCTCCTCTCCATCTTGCCCTTCATTCTGGAACCTGCAGCACGTATACATTTGACATAATCACATTTTTATTTCAAAGTCTTGAGATTAATTTTCTTCTTTCCATCCTTTTGCTTTCATTACCTCGCCTTGTTGCAATCCAGACTGTAAAACCTGTGGGGCAGAAATTTTACCTCTAGAAAAACACACCCACGGTGGTAAGCAAACCACAGTGCAGAAGGCACTTTGTGTATTCTCACGGGCTACTGCTGTGTAGGGAGAAGCTCCTTTGTTGCAGATGAGTGCAGAGCATGGAAATGGAGTGGAATTTGTACTTCACAGAGTCATTTAGGTTGGAAAAAGCCTTGTCAAATGCCGTGTATAATATTTATTCCACATTTGCTGGCCTGAACCACTGAGCAGCACTGCTGAAGGCTGTTACCTGTCCCAGCAGTGGATGTGGTGGGGAGTTGGTGAGGCTGTGCTGGCTCCTTCAAGATGAAATCCCCTGCCTTAGGAATATCATGTTTTATTATTTATTTAAGGGATGTTTTCATGACACTGCAATTTCTAACCCAGCTTGGCGAGACCATAAAATAATAGCGGGTTTGTTTGGGAGGACGTGTTTTATTTGGCACGTTTTGGGGAATAGCAGTGCAAAGGAAGAAAATAAAGTTGCAATGTTTATGGCAGCTGGGCTCTCTGTCCGTTGGTAACCACTTGCCACAAATAACTGCTCTCTGGTGCCCATACGTGATATTTTAAGGTCCGAGCTCTTAAAAAGAAGCTCTTAAACACCAGCAATATTTAGTGCCGTGCAGCCTCCTGGCCACACATAATGACTGCAGTGTTTTTTATGAAAACGAAACTCATCACATTCTGGGCTTTGCTTTAAGACCTCACATCAATCACTCAACCCCAAGCCGTGCCTCACACCTTTTCAATTCCCACAGCCTTGCTCTTTCCGTAACGTTGCTCTTAATGTCTCTTTTACCCCCCTTGTTCCTTGCTGCCTACTCCTTGAGGAAATATCCTCTCTCCAAAGCTGTTTGCTGATCAACCCTCCTACTGATCTGGGGAAGAGAGGAAAACCTGACCAGGTCCATAAGGCAGATGCAATTAGAGCACAGTTACTGACTGTTACAATAAAAACAAACAGAAGTATTAGAAAGATCAAGCAGCAAGTAAGGCAACTAAAGGAAGAAACCACATAATTAATGGTGGGACTCACTTCCGCAGGATATTGTGAAGTACAGAAGTAGAAATTATTTTTTAAAATTAACTCGGAAAATGAAGGAAGGCTGGATCCATCGCTTGTTAGGAAATGCAGTGACTCAGGTGAAAAGAGCTGCTGAGAAAACTCTCAGGCAGTTGGAAGGAACTGGGAGGACCAGGCATCCACTGCCGGTCCTGTGGGAAGTGGGATGGATCTGACTCAGTCACTCTTACGTGCTTTTCAATCATGCCACCCCTAAGGAATAAAACAATTACAAAACATAATTACAAACTGCTACAGACTGCATAAATGCAGTTAATTCA
Organism: Mystacornis crossleyi; assembly: GCA_013400655.1. Classification (NCBI taxonomy): domain Eukaryota; kingdom Metazoa; phylum Chordata; class Aves; order Passeriformes; family Timaliidae; genus Mystacornis; species Mystacornis crossleyi. The sequence goes on from VYZQ01010968.1 coordinate 13,652, forward strand.
AAGTATAGATTTGCCTTACTGATGAAATGACCCAGATCTTCAACCTTTTCATCTCTCAGTTTCTTCCTTTCTGCCTAATACTTTCTCCTGCTCTGCTATGATGAGTTTTGTTTTGCTGCTCCCCAGGGCTATGCCTGTAACTCTGCCTGTAAAGTTGTCTCATGCAACTGAGATAAGTACAGCACTTTATTCACTTGCTTTTGCTTTCTCCCATTCTCTGACAACCCCAAATACTCTGGCTCTCCCTTGCTCCTTAGTCTCCTCCTCTGTACACAGTGGACAATAAACGCTGCAGAAAATCTTTCCACCAAGAAGGAAAGTGGCTTGGTCACTTATCACAGACCTTTGTGGTGGAACTGGGGCTCAACCAGCATCGAAGCCACTGCTGAGTGTCTGAAAACTCTTCCCACCACTCTCTTTTAATTTGAACCCCCACCCCCACCCCACCGCTGGTTGTTTTGAATTAGGGTTTTGGCCTGGGATCACTGAATTACACGATGTGACGTGAGAATATATATTGCAAACAGAGCACAGAGCTGTTGGTTGCCTTAGCATCACTTTATCTCTTGTGGCTGGGGGAGTGCAGGATGCAGGCAGCTGAACTTCTTGCACTGAGACAGCGCCTTCCTCTCTGGGGTCACGATACCACGAAGGAAATGCAAGATCAGCCACGGCTTCATTTATCTTGTCCCTCCTCATCCGAGATGCTGGTGTACAAAGGGACACTGACGAGCTTTGTTTGGTGCCCTGCCGAGGATGCTGGGCAGCAGGACAATGCCCAGTGCCACGAGTCACCAGCTGTCCCACAGCGAATGCACCCACAGTAAACAACCAGGGACAATGGGGGCTCTGGGGAGGGGGGCTGGGTTTGTACCAGGGCCAGTGGCTGTACCTGCAGTGACAAAGGGACAATTCAGCTCTTTGGGACGGCGTACGGCGGCACGGCGCAGAGAGAATGAGTGAGGAGAGATTAGCAAGGCTTGGCTTGTGCAGGCTGGCACATGATAACATTATTGGTTCTGTCATTTGATGCCGGCTGAAGAATGCAGAAAGAAAGTGCTTTTAGCCAGCTAAGTTAGCATATGATGGTGGTAAGGTTATTTTATGGTTTTTTCTGCTCTGTTCCCTTTTCCTGTCCCCTGGAGTCTGATAGAAGACCACTCTGCTCCTTTCATCTGGTGATATTCCTGGTGATATTCCTGGTTCTCAGGCAGCACCAGGATGGTGGGATTCCTGCCACAGCAGCATCAGTGCTGGCCCAGTTAACTGTTAGCTGGCAATTGCCCAGGGATCAATACACCCAGAAATTTTCAGGGGGGCTCACCTTGGGCAGGCTTTGAAAGGATCCAAAACTGGATGTCTGGCCTGAAGCATTCAGAATAGAGGAAAGGTAGCTCACACCTGAGGAAAAAAATGGCCTGATGAGGATTTATGCTCTGAGGAACTGCACAGCTCTGTCCAGCACACAATGGGAAACCCAGCATTAGGCACCTGGGCTTGACGGTGTTGGTTTGTGCTCTCTGTGACACACTTTGTAAAACCAAAATCTGTGTGTAAATAGTAGCAGATAAAGAATTTTTTCTTTAAATGGCCCTTTGCCATGAAGAAATGGAGCTGGGCAAGCAAACAAGCAAAGGCAGCTGAGAGAATGAAGGTCCCATAACTCACAGTGCATTTGTTTACTTACTTTGGCATGAGACGCAGGTGTGAGCTCGGGCTTTGTTTCTTTCCGCAGGCTGGAAAAAAGCCTGCCTGCTCCTTGCCATGCAGGTAAAATAACTCTAATGCTGAAGAATATTCTTTAGCCACCTTTTTTTTAATGAAGGGACACATGCCTTTGGAAAAAAAGAAGTCCGAGGACCAGTTAAAGTTAAATACATAAAATCTGCAAACTGTTTCACGCAAGGCTCTAACGATGGTTTTCATTTATTCACCTCACTTCTCCCTGAAATAACCTAATCTGAACGTTCATGAATTACTCTCCCCAGTTTTGCTTCCTGGCATAGATCTTTGCACATTTTCACCTCTCAGGTGTTGCAAATCTCCACGGGCTCCTCCTGAGTGCAGACGCTGTACACACTCTCTTCTTGGTTCTCTTAGTGTTTTGCATTTTAAACTTTCTAAGGATCTTTTTCATAGGCACTTTCTGATTTTAGACTCTTTTAGTGCAAGTTTAATGGTATCTGCACAGAGAATTTGGGAGAGGGCAAAGTGTAAGAGCAGTAGTGAGGATGGCTGAGTGAGCCTAGGTAGGAGCTGCTGGATACAGAACAGTTTTTGGGGAATAGTGGCCACATCCAGCCTCAGGAAATGGAGTTTAGCCTTCAGAAGTAAATGCAGCTGTGGGGAAGCCCCTCCCGGAGCTCCAGGTGTACGTGCAGGAGCAGGAGGCAGGCGCCCAGGCCAGCTGTGTAACCTGAACCCCTTTCCTGTGGGATGGATAACGGGGAGAAAAGCAGCACGGGGAGAAAGCAAGCTGGGTGGACTCACGGCTTTATCCTGGGTGTGGAGGTGCAGAGGTTGGAGGGCAGGGAAAGGAAGAGACGGAGAAAGGGGAAGAGCAGGCAGCTGCTCTGTGGATGGTCCACGTATTTGGCTAATGATGGTAATAAAACAGGATTAGCTGCTAGCCCTGGATTGATGGCCATGGCAATTGCCAGACACTCTGCTTCCCTTCTGTGAGCAAAGGAAGGTGGCTGCATGTGGGAATTACTTTTAAAAGCTCATTAGCTGGGTGTTAAGTCTCATCAAACAGTTAACATTTCAAACAAGTACAACCTGGGTATAATTGCAGCCTCTCTAAATTTGTTTGCCCCATTAATACCTGCCACTATCAATTATTTGATTCCTCCTCAGCTGTTTGAATGCTGGTTTTAAACTGGGCCTTACATGGATTTATTTATTTGTTTCTGACCAGAAAATATATTTTCTGCTCTATAAACTCTGTAATCTGAAGGTAAGAGATTAAGTGGGAGACAGTGAGGAGGGTGTGCTTTGGTTTGATGCTACAAAATCCATGGGAAATTTCTAGGGAGAGGGCAAGCCCAGGTTTGAGAAGATTGGGGTTTGGAGGACCTGTTTTGGGTCTCCTAGATGTGCCACAGAGTTCCCACCACAGCAAATGGAGCCTGAGTCATGCAGGAGACTTCTGCTCATGTTTATTCCAGCAACGGGAGAACCATAGCAGCAGGAAAACAAACTTTGGGAGAGAGGACAGATAAATGAGACATTCCCGGGCAATGCGAGTGAGTTCCGCAGGGATGCCAGAGGGGAGAGAGGGTCGCCTGCCCTGGACCACTGGGGGAGTGCAAGAGGGGTGAATTGTCCCTGCTAGGCTGATAAGGAAAATAATAACCAGAAAAAAATCCTTATTAGTGCTGACTCCAACATTTTTGCCATTTCTTACCTCTGAATATTTGCTTTTATTGCTGTTGATTCTCTTTTTTTCTGGCTTCTGTGTCTCTGCTGAAAGTTTTGTGGCAGAGGTGGCTCCCTCGTAATTTCTGTGTATGTCCTCCAGGACACCTTTTAAAATTTTTTTTCTTTCTTTTTAAAGTGACACCTGTTGTACGTGGATATTAATTGGAGCGGGCAATAAAGTGTGCTGGCAGGTGAAAACCCTCCTCTTGAGATCGCTGTGCTTATCTTTAAAGCTTTGAAGCATAGAGAATCAAAATAATTAGGGTGGCATTTCTGTGGTGAAAAGGAGAGCTTTGCTTTGGCTCCCAGCTCCCCACAGCTGCTCAGCTGCCACGTGAGCAGGCATTTCTGTGCAGTGCATATGTGGCGCTCTGTGCTCCTGGCCACTGAGAATAGGGGTTTATTTTGGAAACTGCTAATGGCTTTGTTTGCACATTTATTCCCTTTGCTGAGAGAGGCTGCAGACTGTCTCTGTGACCTTTTGTGTTTCTGTGATAAGAAGCTGTTCTGGAGGAAAGCAGATCTGATGCTTTTGGGCACCCAGGAGCCTTTGGAAAGGCCTCCAAACCCTCCACGCAGAGGGAGGCAGGATGCTGATTGCAGCTGGAATCCATAGGTTGGGTAATGTTTGCTAGGGTAAATATTTGGAATATAGGCGTAGGAATTTAGAAGGAAAGAGGTTAATGTATGTGCTTCTTCAAGGCACTGGGTTGCTGGTTTTGAGAGTCTGGTTCTGGAGAAGTCTCCAGCCATGCCAGGGCTGCTTCCAGTTTATTTCCCATAGACCAGAGGAACGTATATGGAGGGGAATGTGCCTTCCTCCCATCTTCACTCAGGAGCCCTGCAAAGCTGTCAGGCACCAGCTGAAAAGGGGCTTTGGGTTCCTAAAAAGGGAAATGGCAAACCACCCTGAAGACAGACCACCTCTTAATTATAACTGCAAAACAATTCAAGTTTAAATGTTAATTTTTATATAAGAAGGAGACTACAAATTGTTCTTGCTCTTTATTTTGGCACCAGAGCTGCAAACAACAAGGCAGGTCATATTGCCTTTATAAATTAACCCCCAAAATTGGCACTAACTTACTTTTGAGTTTTGGTAACACTGGCTTCCATATATGTTCCCAGTTTCTAGTAGTAAGAAAAGTCTACTTACATGAATCATAACAAGGAAAGCTGAATTATGAAGATATCTGTGCTAAAAGTACTATGTGCCTTTTTTTACTATTATTTCTTGGTTAAATAAGGAGCTTGGAACTGGTCATTTGAAAAAGAAAAACAATGCCAGTTGCTTTTCCAGTGGCCTTTTCAGCTCGTGCATGTAATAATATATAAAATGAGGCACATCTCCATAGCTGCCATTCTGGAGGGAATAAAGCTTGTTATTAGCTTGTCTAGCCTGGTTTGTTTGATTTGAACTGCAGTCAGGGGATGAGTGCATGCTTGACATTTCTTCTGCACTAAAATGTCTAAAGCAATGCCAGCCTGGGCTCCATTATGGGAAACGAGCAAAATCCATTCAGTATGTTCATGAGCAACTATTCTGACTTTTAATATACTTACAAAGTATATAACCACTTCTGGCTGCTTATGCGGCCAAAGGTTTTTGATGTTTAAAAGAAAAAAACCAACTAGTGTAGGTTTTCTTAGATATGGAAAAAGTACCAGCAAAATCCATATTTGTTTTATGTGGCTGAGCCTGTTTATATTGCCCATGCTGGGGATTATATGCCCTTAAACAGGAGAGGAATTTTGTCTACAGCTGTTGTGGGGAGCCTTTATTATAAAAGATGACACAGAAAAAGTGAAGAATTTTCTTAATGAGTATAAAAATAATGAGAATAGAAGACAGATCTGTGATTTTTAGCCCAGTTCCTTGAGCTCTGGAAGTATTTTAAGTACATCCCTGACCTGATCCCTGCTGAACAAATGAAGTGAGTGTATCTTTGAGGTTTTTAGTTTCAATGGGGCTTACACATGTGTTCAATAACTACGTGCAAGAAAAGCTCTGCTGAATTCAGGCTCCAGGTTTGCTTTTTCAGGTCACGAACAACGGCATTTGTCCAGCTTGTCCTGAGAGCTACAGATAAAACCCCTGTGGGTGTTCCAAGTGGTGTTCTCCAGCTTTAAAAAGGTTAAAGAAATAGATGAAGTGTGTTTCTCCCTCTCGGATTCGCTGGAGATGTCTGATTTGGCTGATGGTTTGCCATCCTTGCTGGTGCATCTGAGCACACCAAACCTAGTGTTCGTGAAAAAATCTGACTTCTGTTTTACAGCAAAGGACCTTCCCACCAAGGATGTTGTATTTCCAGCTCTCTGTCCAGGCTCCAGTAGGAAGTGGCATTTCACTGAGGTGACTCACAAGCCACCAGCTGGCTGAGGGGGTCTGCCTAAAATGGGAGAGGGCTAATAATCACCCTGGAAATGGGAACTCTGTCTCTCCTTAATATCCTGGGAAGCAATGAAGGGGATTTCAGAACACAGCAGACCCCCAAGACCAGGGCAGTTTTCCAATGTTTTTGATGCTACTGATGGCCTACCAAGAGGGCTCAGCAGGTGGCTGTTGTGGTGGAGCATTTGCTCTTTGTTTCTTCTTTCCCCACTTATACAAATACAGAGGAGATAAATGGGAAGCAAGTCTGATACATCCTCCAGTCCTTCTGCTGGGTGATTAGCAAAATCTAAACTCTCTGACAAAAACTTTGAGTTGTGGCTTGGAGAGAAGATGCTATGGATCAATATCATCATCAGATAATCCCAGAATTAAAACATCATTAAGGTTGGAAAAAGCCTCCAAGGTCAGTGGGCCCAACATTAACCCAACACAGCCAACCCAACACTAACCCATGTCCCAAGTGCCATAACCACACATTTTTAAAATCTTCTGGAGATGATGACTCCACCACTGCTCTGGGCAGTCTTTTCCAATGCTTGACCACCCTTTCAGTGAAGAAAGTTTTCCTAATATCCAATCTAAACTCCTCTGGCACAAACCTTTCCTCTTGTCCTGTTGCTTGTTACTTGGGAGAAGAGACAAATCTCCAGTGATATCCATCACTTCAGATATTGTTGTGCAAGCGCCAGGCATCTCTTTTAATTAATGGCATTATTTATGTACCTTTAAGTATGCCCAAACCTCTTTTTTTTTACCTTTTTCCCCAGCAATTAATTAACCAGCCTAAAGGCTGATACAAATGGCAGTGAGTGTGACCAGAAATCAGTGTGCAGAAGTGGCCTCTACCACACACCTTCATGCTGGCTCTGCTGGAAAGTGTCAGGGCTTCTACCCACAAGATGTGTCCGAACAGGAGGCATCCAGGCTCTCCTTTTTCCAGCAGCAGCAGCAGGAAGTGGTTTCAGAGTTCCTCCTTTGGGTTCGTGCCACCCAAATGTGGATATTTTTTTGGTAAATACAGCATTGCATGCAGCCTGCTTGACCTCAGTAAACACAGCGTGAGCGTGTGTGTAAACTTGAGGCCAGCGCACAGCTGGTGACTTGGAGAGGCCGCTCTGGCAGCAGGGACCTGCCATCAATCACAACCTGCTTTTAGGGCGTCAGCCCTCGCAAGCAGAGCAGGCTCGGTTAGTCAGTGAAAACTCCAGATGAGGAGCAGCATCCTGGTGACAAAGCAGCACTGCTGTATGATGTAATTCATCTCTGGTACTGTAATGTGTGCACAGGAACAACAAATCCAGACCTTTTCCCAAATTAGCGACTGTCAGGTTTTTCCTGCTGGCTGGCAGCTGTCACTTGAATCTTCCTAAGTAACTAGATTGAATTCCAAGTAGTCCCAGACTGCCCCCGGTCAGTTTGCTAGGGAGAAGAGACTGAGCCCTCTGATCACAAACTCTGTAAATTTGCGTTTTCTTCATGAAATCCCTACTTTGGGATGTCCATGATGTCTTTAAACTGTCTGTCTCCAAATCTTCATATATAGGTCAAGGTTAGCACCTGGTAGTCACTGTTTCCCTTAACGCTTCACATCAGACAGCGTAACTAACATTTTACTATTTATTGTTTTGCTGTCTGGGGAAAATTTGATTTTTTTTTTTTTCCCCTGAAGATTAACCCAGTCACCCAAACCAGGCGTTTTTGTGGTGGTTCCTGTCAGAACATTTTGGCCCAGTAGTGTTAAAGATGGAGATGAAGCAAGACAATATGGCTCCAACGAAGCTAATTGGAAAAACTCCCATGAACTTCAGCAGAATCAGGATTTAATCCCTGTTATTGTACAGTTAAGAAAAGCTACATGAGAGAGAAGTCTTTAAAAAAATTATTAGAGAACAGTTGTGATCTTGCATGTCAAATGTATTTAATTAGGATTTTTCCAGTATCTCTAGAGATTTAGGGACATGCAGTGGGACCTTTTCTGTTTGGAAAATACTTTGCCCATTGTGGGCACTAGGAGAGGAAAAAAATTGAAATAATCTGTATCCAATTGCAGTTGGAAATGTAATACAATGGGATAGGGCTGAGACCCACAGGGAAGCAGTGGCAGCACTCCCACTGACCTTAATGGGAGCTGGACCACATCCCACACAGCCTCGGAGACGTTTGTGGGGGGAAAAAATTCTGCTGCAAAGCTGAAAGATGAGAATGAAGAAACGCATGGATTTCAAAACTCTGTGGCTCAAGTGGGGCTGGAGCCAGAACCTGCTGAGGCAAACACAGAGTCAACGGTCAGGCAGGCTTGGTTGGACTCATTCTGTTGCGTCTTTTGTTTTGCGGAAAATTTTGTTGGTTTGTTGCTACCCTTAGAAAATATCTGTTCATCAGCAGATAGTGCCCATTAGCAACTCTTTTGTATAATTGATACACCGGGTTTTATCCAAAATCACAGGAGAGAGGTTATTTGGGTGTTTTCAGTAATGAAGTCCAGCAGGAGCTGGTGATCTCCACTCTCAGTTGTTCCCTTCCCGGAGGTGGATGTCTCCCATGGGATCACCTGTGGGCAAGGGCTGGGGAAAGGCTGGCAAAAGGGGGTCCTACAGTGGTGGGGTTTCTACTGCTGCAAGGTGAGGCAGACCATGCTGCTGTCTCGCTGGCTTTGAAGACAGCAGAAAAATGATGGGGAGGTAAAATTCGCTAGAAATAAAACATTTTCTGGGTTTGAAGCACAGCTGAGGAAAGGCTTAATGGTGAAAAGGCATTTCCTTCTTGTAGAGGAAAAGGAACACGCAAAGGACTGCAGAAAGGGAATGAAAATACCTTCTACTTCAACAGGGCCAGCAAAGGCCAGAGAGCTCCCAAGCTGCTCTTGCTTCCTTGCCATTTTGTGAACTTATGGAGAGAGATGTCCACCATCGATCAGTTCACAGCAGTCGGGTGTCCGATGTACAAGTGTGGGAGCTAAAGACAGGACAAACACAAAGCCTCTCCTGGGTACCAGGACAAGCTTTGTTCTGTGTCTCTCCAAGTGCAGCAGTTCTCCAAACCACACCGAAAAGCTTCCAGAACTTTCAGCAAGGCAGGGCTCACTGGCTTCACAGGGAATTAAGAAGGTCCTTTTTCCCAAAGAGCTCTCAGGGAGGCAACACACAGAAGGAGCCCAGTTCCCGAGCAAAGTGCTGCCTGTGCTTCCAGAAGAACTTGCTAGAAGCCACAATGCATCTTGGAAGGAGCGGGGATCATATTTCAGCCCTGGATTTTAGGCACACGTTGTGACAGCCCGCGGCAGACATGCCAGGAACTTCATTCCGTAAATCACATTTCTTGCAAAGGAGGCCTCTGTGCTCAGTAGTAGTAGCATTTGTTTCTTCTTTTTCTTGGCTGCTTTGCTTGGAAGTAGTGTAAAGACTTAACCCTGGTGAGAAGGACCTGCAGAGAAATAATGGAGTATGTGAGAGCTCCGGCTTTTGCCTTGTTAAATGGAACTCGGTCTATATAAACACCCTTGAAAAAACCCACTGGTAACGCTGCAAACATGGGATTCAGCAGTGGGCTGTTTTCATTTAGCCTTTTGGCAGCATTTTTAACAAGAATATGGTTTTTTGTGACTTTCAAACCAGACACATCATCTTGGATGAACTATAATGGTAATAAAAGCATTGCAAATATCTCTATTTCTAACCCAGGTTTTGCTGGGAACATCTTACTGCTCAGAGGAGAGTAGAGCCTTCATGTACCGAGTGTAACTTGCTTAGAAGTGAGTACTAAAAGCATATTCCCATCTTTACTCACACCCTAGCTTTACTGCTAGTGTTCTTTGGTTTGCTCAGTATCACTCCTCCTTGTTAAGGGTGGCTTTTACTTTCATCAGGCCGTGCTGCAGAAACTTCAGAAGCTGCTGACCTGAGGTACTTTGCCTTTTCCCTCTGAAGTGTATGATGTGTTTAATGCAACAGTGTTTTGTATACACAAAGGCTATCATCACCCCAAATTACCTGTTTGTAGACAAATGTTTCCTCAGTTAGCTGCTGAAGGTGAGGAAGATCTCTGCTGTCAGGTAAGAAGAGGCCTCAGTCCGGAGTGAGGTCTGCTTTGAACATTTCTGAATAAATATTTTGCAAAAAAATGTATATATGGAGACATCGTGTTCAGCTTGATTATAGTGGTGACCCTAAAAAATGTATAAAATGGTAGTGGAGATAGTCATCCCAAAAAGGGTTTAATTAGCAAAGCACCCACTGATCTGTACAGCAGACATGAGCAGCTGCAGTTCAAAGTTGCTGCCTCTACCCGAGATGCTGAAACCCATCATCAGCTCATGATCACCTTGTGTAGCCCTCTGTGTATCCAGAGTCAGCCTAAGATTAGGCAGGAATTTTCCCTCTCCACCATCTAGAAAGTTATTCCAGAATCTCTCTCAATAGCTCAAAACTTGGCCTAACTTCCATGTATTCTACATTTTCTTGTCACTGCCAGCTGGTAAATTTTGGCATTATTGTCACTGTTAACCCTGAGCAGCACAACAACATTCGTTGTGCCAGTGAATTCAATCTTTTTCTTTTTTTATTCTTGTCTGTTCTAATCCCAATCTCCCTGAATAGAAATTTCCATCTTCCTGTTTGACAACCTTTTCCAATCTTACACTATCAACAAAATTCAATGTGCTCCTATCTCTTGTGCCAAGACTATTAATGAAAACATCTGCTATTAATCTAATATCTAGTATTAGTATTAATCTAATTATCTAATAACCCAACACTCAGTGTCTAGGAACTCTCCTCTTCATCCCTCTCTATGCTGATGTCCCCCCTTCTGGTTTGAGATGACACCTCTAGCTTCCCTAAGAAGTTCCCTCTGGCTCTCTGCTGGAAGCATTCCTGGAAATGCTGGGCCCTGTCTATTCTTTTGCTCAAAAATAGGGTGAAGACCAAGAAGTACATTTCTACAAAATGTACTGGTTTTAGAATCACAGAATGGTTTGGGTTGCAAAGGATCTTAGAGTTCATCTAGATTCCACTATCCCAGGTTGCTCCAAGCCCTGTCCAGCCTGGCCTTGAACTCCCAGGGATGCGGCAGCCACAGCTTCTCTGGGCATCCTGTCCCAGGGCCTCCCCACTCTCACTGTAAATAATTTCTTCCTAACATCTTATCTAAACCTGCCCTCTGTCAGTTTGAAGCCATTCTCTCGTCTTGTCACTGCATGCCCTTGTAAAAAAAAAAAAAAAAACAAAACAAAAAC
>VYZQ01010968.1:24935-39061 GCA_013400655.1 Mystacornis crossleyi
GTGCCAAGCACAACACCAATTCCCCGTGCCGTGAGGTGCAGGCAGGCACGGGAGCGGCCCACTCGTGCACGTTCTCCTGCTGGTGTGTGACTGCAGCCCAGGGCTTTCTGCACCTTGGGGCTGTGGGCACAGCAGCAGCCACAGCCATGCCAGGCCGTGGTGCTTCAGGTTCGTGTTGATATTGCTACTTCATGGAGTCACAGAATATCCTGAGCTGGAAGGGATCTGTCAGGGTCATCCAACTCCTGGCCCTGTGCAGGACATCCCAACCATCCTACCCTGTGCCCAAGGGTATTGTCCAAACTCTTCCTGAGCATTGTCAGGCTTGGTGCTGTGACCACTACTGATGTTCCAGTGCTCAGCCACCCTCTGGGTGAAAAACCTTTTCCTGATACCCAACCTAAACCTTTCTATAAATACATAATTTTAATGGCATTTGATGCAGTGCTGTCCCTGCTATCGGTGCATGCTGAAAGCACAACTGACCATGCTTTATTTTCTTTCAAATGTTTAATTGGTCTAGATAAAAGACTGGATAACTGGCATTGATTTAGATTACTCAGGAAATGCTTGCAAATGTGGTAAATTTATACAGCTTACTGGCTCTTGCACGCAGTCTCTCCCTGACAGCATGTGCATCACCCACGGTTCTTTGTGCAGCAAACCATTGGTGCAAAAGGGTTCTGGTGTGGGGAAAGGGCTCTTTAATGAAGCAAAATTAAAATGAGGTTTTGCGGCTGAAAGCTGAAGCTGAAGAATTCAGACCAGTAATAAGGTGTGCATTCTTGGCCAATGGAGAATTTAATATCTGAAAAAATTTGCCTAGGGATATGACGAATTCTCTCTTTGAAAACTTAAATTAAGATGGGGTTATTTCTTTCTAAACAATCTGGTTCAACCAGAAGTTATGGTCTTAATGCTGGAAGTTCTGGTAGCAAGTATCTGACCCAGGCGATGCAGGAGTTCAGATGAGGCGCTGCAAGTCTCCACTTGGGTGAAATGAAATATTTTAAATGCTGTACTAAGGAATTGCTTACCTTCATGCTTTAGGTCTCAACTCAGTCTTTCCTGCATGAAGAAGTGGGGGAAAAGTGACAACAAATGGCATTTTCTGAATTTTTCTGTGATGTACTTTTACTTCTGTATCTATTCCTCCAGTAATTTCTCATTGACATTAAATATAACTTGGCTTAAAGGGAATTGTCTCACCTTTACAGAGCCTCCTGATCCCTTTTCTTGTCCTGGGGAATGGGTTACTGCTTGCCAGTGTTAAGGGATAATTCACCAGGGAATACCCCAGGCTACGCAATGAACTGCACAGCACAGCAGCCCTCTTTCTACTCATTTTCCTGCAAAAACAATCCTTGTGTGCTTAGATATTTAAGGAATGCAAAATACAGTGGTGGTAGTGACTTTTGGAGCAATTAAGTATATTTTCCTTCTCTTCCCTTAGCACACAAAAACCCCTGCACTGGGCACAGACCTCCCTGGCTGGAGCAGGATTTCTCCTTCTCCTCCTGGCCCTCGTAGAGGAGCTGTGGTTGAGCTGCAGTGACATCCAAACCACTTCTGCCTGCCCAAGTGGCTCCTGAATCCATGAGCCCCTGGCAGATGAGCTGGGGAGAGTATGGGCATGGAAATATTTGCTGCATCCCTGGGAACACCTGGGCTGGCAGGAGCTGACAGCGCTGTCACCACAGTGGTGCTGAACAGTCAGCAACAGGATTTTGATGAGAAGGAAATAAAAAGGCAAGAAGAGGACCTTTGATGCAATCCCATAGAAACCATCCCTACAACCCAATCTTGCAGTATTGTATAAATCTACTAAATTAGTCCAGTGTTCATGATCTAGATGAACCCTTGTACTCAATTCAGCTCTTTCTGTACAAGGGCCTCGAAGGAAAATGAAGATAAAGGCCTGTATGTGAGGTCTACTTGACTTTTATCTGTCTCTATGGTAGTGGTGAATGAGTATCTGCAGGGAATGCCAAAATTTATTGTGTTGTCTGTGAATAACGAGTCTTCTCTTAATACTCTGGAATTAGTAGGTAAACAAGAAAGTGCTTTCTGGGGACATAGATGTAGTGATTCCAGTCTATCCCATGAGTTTACACTCAGATTTATTCATCAGTGGGTTTGATGAGCCCTCAGACCATGCCCCCACAATGACATCAGTCAGACTCCCTCTTGCCCTTTAGGAGCTCATTCTAATAAATCCTGTTAGTTTTTTTAACCTGGGAGCAGAGCAGGGCTAGAGAAGAACTGAAATACCAATTTACTTCTTGTGAAGATCTCGTGAAAAACAGGCAATGTCCAAGGGAAAAAATACTGGAAAATTATTCTTTCATTTGTCAGCATGCTAAAGCCAGGATCCATCCTTTTTCCAGTGCTAAATGAGTCTTCATTGTGAACAACACAGCTTCACAAATTATTGCTTTTTCAGCCTTATTGCCCAGTAGTTATTGAAATGAACAGAAAAATTCGTGCTTTCATTTAGAAAGTGGCTCGCTTTGGGGAAACAAATTTATTTACCCGCAAGAACTTTACTTTTCAAAAAGCAAAACCAATACTTTGCTGAAGAGTGTTTTGGGGAAAACTGTATATGTTAATCTCCCTGTGTTTACTGAAAATACACAGAAAAATCCTCCTTACAGAGGTTCTCTTTACTGGCAATGAGGCACAGACCTGAAAACTCTGGTGGGCTGCAAGCTGGCAGCTGTGAAAATTCTTTTGTTCTTCTGCCTTCGTGGTTTTCATCAGCAGAGATGCACAGGGTGGCACTTGAAGATGGCAGCTCACCAGGAGAGAGGGAATAATATCCTCTGGATAGGCAAGGAGATGAGATTTATGTGAGGAATTTCAAAGCATGCAATTGAGGACTACATGTAGGTGAATTTTGCTGCGCAGATGTTTCTTTACTGGCCTGAGACACACACACTTTACAATGCTTTGTGTTTGGCCAGTAAATTATTTAATGGAACAAACAGTAAATATTCAGTCCCAGCCTTGACTCTGGCTCTGCTCTTCAAGCTCGTACTCACTCCAGAGCAAATGTTTCTGCTGACAAATTCACAGTGATTTTTCATGCTGTTGGCATGGTCTGGCACATTGCTTCAAGTAAAATAAATCTTGATATCAAATAGGGAATATTCACCTAAGGAGGAACTGAGTAAAGGTTGGCTATTGGTTATTTGGGTGTACCTTCCTTCAGGGGAAGAAACCCATCCTTCTGTTTAACTCTTGAGATATGTTATTGACTTTAAATAGAAAGAAAAAACATTGAGAACACACTGCAATCTCCTGACAAATATGTAAAATCCTGTCTGTATTCACAGAGCAGAGCTGGAACCAAACAATGAATAAAGACCATCAGTAAACTTCCAGTAGATGAGGCAATGTGCAATGGCCCGGAATGGATGGGGATGAGCTTTTTAGCAGGGCTGGTTGTGGTCAGACAAGGGGGTGTTGGTTTTAAACTAAAAGAAAGCTGATAGAAGGAAGAATTTTTTTGCAATGAGTGTGTGAAACACTGGCACTGATTGCCCAAAGCAGCTGTCCCCAGTGTTCAAGGCCAGCTTGGCTGGGGTCGGAGCAACCTGGGATAGTGGAAAGTGTCCCTGCCCAAGGCTGGGGGCTGGAATGAAATGATCTTTAATATCCCTTCCAACCCAAACTATTTTAGGACTCTATAATTCTATAACGAATAAAGGGAGGTGTGGCCCTGGGGTGCTCTGTAGCAATAATAAATTCAATAATAAATTTCTAGGACTGCACAGGTGTATAACTGAGCCTTACCCCAGCATAGCGACACCCTGGATGCAAAACTGCTCTCAGGAAGATTTGTCATATGGAAGTGGTACCCAGCCCTCACACGGAAATAATTTCCACTGCTTATCTACAAGCGCTTCTGCAATGTTGGGTGAACTGAAGTCAAATATTACACTTTAAAAGACAATTACGTGTCTTTCACTTCCTCAAGTCCCCCTAAAGCCAAATAGTGCTATCTAATCTAAACCACCCCAGCTCTTCTCTATCCCCTCAGACACATGCTGTGCATTACATTTCTGCAGAAATCCACTGCAGTCTGGTTCAGCAATCCCTTTGAAGTCCTTGGAAGCTTATCTGTACTCCAGCAAGCAAGGGTGTGTCTCCCGGCCAGCTTGCAGGCGACCGTAAAGCAGAAATTTATCCCAGAGGCCACAGGTGGCTCTCTGGAGATTTTTTTTCTCTGAGTATCCAGAAATTCCCAGAAGCTACCCCGGAATAAAGAGCTTCTGAGGCTGTCAGTGCTGCTGAATATGAGTGTGAGACCCATCACAGTGCCTTGTGGGCATGGCCCACCAGGACTTAAACAAAAACCTTCAAGAAAGCACTGAAAATGGTCACAGCTGCCCCGTGACAAAACCGAGCAGGCAGAAACAAAGTGGGAGTGGCAGGAGGCATCTGCCTGTCTCCCCTCCAAACCCCAGCAAATCCCCCAGGTGCACCCACCAGCATCAGCCTTTCCCTGCCCAGCTACAACCCAACTCTCCAGAGGGTGTACACACCCCACTGCCCCTGCTCCATCACCATTCTCACCCCCTTTCCTAGTAACCACAAATGCTTTCCCGAAAAAAAAGCTGGAAAATTGTTTTAATGCCACAGGAGAAAAGAACAAAAAAAAAAAAAATCTGACGTTAATCCTGAGATGAAAATGGCTGAGCAAGTATTTATGTTGATTTAGGGCTGTTCTTGTTACATTCTTGAAACTACTGAGGTTATCTTGTAATCCATCGGAATTGCAGCTTGCGGCATTTTGAGCTAATTTTCAATTGTGCTGCGTTTAACTATTCTTTGCCTCCTTCTGCCTCCCAGTATTTGTGGAAAAACACTCTTCAGGCTTAGGAAACCCAAGCCTACAACCTCTGAGGTGTCTTGGCATCAGAAAATGGAGGGCATTCCTTAAAAAGAGAAATTTTGGGGTCTGATGAGATTTTGGACTCTGCTGAGAGGAGACACTTTTGCAGGGCTGGGTTTCGGCTGGAGGAGGGGTCCCTGAGCAGCTCCCTTTCTGTTTATTTTCTGAGTGTTTTGAGTGAATGCACGTCTCTATAGATGTTTAGAGAGCAGCAGCCCTGGAGATGAGGTTTATTTATTCATAAGATACGTATCATGCAAACAGCTGTGCACTGCTTCTCCTCACTGCTCCTGTTGATGAGATTCAGCTCCCAGCCCACAGATCCAGATGGGAGAGGCAGCACAGCCCCCCAGGAGTGGGGTCTGCAGTGCCTGGAGGCTCCTGCCTCTCCTCCAGCATCCGGCCATTGGGCTTATCCCTTCCTGGAGCTGGAGCTCTGTGCTGCAGGCTGGGAAGTGGGAGGAAAACTGGGCATGACCCAGCACTCACAGGTTGCCCAGAGAAGCTGTGGCTGCCCCATCCCTCAAAGTGTCCCAGGCCAGGCTGGACAGGGTTTGGAGCAAGCTGGGATAGTGGAAGGTGCCCATAGCAGGGAGAAGTTGGACTAGCTGACCTTTAAAGGTTCTTCCAACTCAAACCATCCCATGGTTCTAAGACGGACACAAGGATTTTGGAAGACTTTTTCCCTCTGGTGAAGTTAATTCCCTTCTCCCACCATTCTCTCTCTTAACAGAAGAAGTCCAAGTGGGTGGCAAATTTGTCAGAGTTTTGGATGCAAGGGCACGAGGGGGTATTTTCTGCTGGGCCCGTTTGGTGATCTTCTCAGCATCCCAGAAAAGGAAACTTCAGTACTAAACCCAGCATTCAACATATCCAATGAGCAGACAGATTTTCCTGGAGGAAAAAGCAACTGGATCTCTCTAAGCACATGGGATCACAGCATGATTTTCCTCTGGGATCTTTTGCAAGTCACTCTCTGAGGAAAGTGGGGGTTATCCCCATTTTTCACACGCCTCTGGAAAACCTTCCTGGTCTGCTCCTTGCCCCTTAAACCATTAGAAACCCAGGGATTTGAGGCAGAGTATGTGCAAAGAAACCTTGTATTTCCACATCATGTCCTGGCTTCATGACAGTTTTAGTGAGAGCACCATATGAGCACCTTCCTTTCCTCCTTCAGCTGCTTTCCCCTTTTGTCCCTTCTCCTGACCCCTGGGCACCCCTGTGGTATGGAAAGAGACCCATTGCTTGCAGTTCCTGTTGCCTGTTTGTTTGCAGAGACAGGGTTAAACCTGCATTACTTCTTATCTGTAAAGGATGTTTTTCCTGTTGAGCACAAGTACAAATGCAGCTCCTTTGCTTTTAGCTCAATTTTTCACCACTTGCTTCTCCCCCTCCCCTCTCTTGGTTGTAGTCTGGCGATCACAGCAGTTTCTGTTTAAAATGTTTCAGTTTCTCTGTTTTCTAGAATTAACCGGGAGCTTGTTGCTACATGTGGAGCAGGGCGGGACTGCTGATGCCTTTTTTTTTTTTTTTTTTTTTTTTCCCTTGCTGAATGTAAGGCTTCAGGGAATAAAATTTACAGGAGAGAAATTGCCTTGTATGTTTTTAAGGCAGAGCTACCTTGCTGGCCAACACAGGATTTCACCCTTTGCATGCCATGAAAAACTCTTTTTTGGTGCTAATGTTTTCTGTAAATCTCGGATCAATGTTTCTCCAGTTCCTGAGTCCTTACTATTCTTTTCTTGTTCTCTATGGCTAAAATTAAATTTGTTGCTTTCAGATGCATTGCTGAATTGCTCTGATTTGCATGTAACGAGGCTGAATATTCCAGTAAAAAAATTGGAGCCCTGTTTAAATTCTCCTTTTTTGACAGATTTTTGAGATTTATCATCGGTCACCAATAAACTTTACAGCCCTTTTCAAAGGACCTCCAAAATTTTGGGACCCATCCAGCCCGGGAAGGTAGGGAGAGGCCATTTGTCATGAGAACCCCATGGGGGATACCCATGGGACAGGGTTGGCTCTCCAAGGCTCTCTTTGGCAAATTAAAGGAGCACCAGGATTAAAACCCAGCGAAACCATTGCTGCACACCCACCCAGAGCTGCTGTATTCCTCCCACTAGAGGACAGCAGCTGGTGCACGCAGCCACCAGGAGCATTTCACGGCAGAAGCGAGAATAAAACAGCCCTACCCTTCCTGTAGAAACTTGTTCCTTTCTAGTGGTTTTCACATAATGAGTCCCAGTGAATATTTAACTAAGTCTCCCCTGTAATCAAGTTTCTGGCCTCTTTACTTGTACCCACAGTGCAAAGCATTTCCTGACCCACTGTGTTCAGCCGCCCTGGGAGTCTCCAGCAGGATCTCTGCTCAGCTGGCATCAGGGGAGCAGCATGAGGGCTGTTGGGTTTTTCTCATCCAGCAATCACCAATGCAACCTTTGCTATCCTTTAGGAGATGGAATCTGACCTCAGCTGGGCTACCTAAATGAAAAGCAGGCCTTCTCTTCAAGCCCTGAAATATTGCTGTGTGTGATTATACATATATGAATATTCATTCATATGCAGATGAATATTCAGTAATGCAAGTCTGGATTTCATGCAAAGCAAGCTTCCCTGCAACCCTTTATTTAAAACAGAAAAGAATGAAGGAGAAAAGGGTGTTTCTGGGGCTGTGGGAGCAGGGAGAAAGGACAGTTTGGTTCTGCATGTGGGAAACCTTTCTATGACTTCGGTTTAAGGAACTCCCCGTGCCTGTATCAAATTGTCTTTGGGCTTCATCTGTCTGACCATTACCTTTTCATCCCATTTTTGGGACTGCAGCTTGTGAACGTGGTAACAGAGTTAACAAATCTCTGTTTATGTGAAAACTTTCTTCTGCAGGTTGTTGGTTTCACTCCTAGGCAGTCCAGTCTCTCAAGTGAAATTGTGGGTACCACAATCACCTGGCAGAGTGGAGGAGGAGGTCACCTTAGTGGGGACTGGAGCTGATAAAAGACATGGCTTTCACTGAGAGAGACACATAAAGGAAGAAGCAAATTCCTGTGAAAACTATGGTAGGAGATAGGGGAGAGAAACTATGTGCAAAGGACAGGGAGAGGAGGAAGAATATTAACTGCTTGGAGAATGCTGACTTGAAAGATGTTTGAGGGTTAAGAAGAATGAGGCATGAAAAATGTGGCCATCTAGTGCTTTGTTACCCAGGGTGGAAAGTAGAAGAATTACTTTTATTTTATATTTTTAACTGCTCCAGAGTGACGGTGCCTGCTTGTGTCTGCACCTGGACCTGTGGGAGAGCGACCTGGGGACGCAGAGCTTGGCACTGCAGCACGGGATTTGGGAAGCAGGAGGGATCTGTTGGGATTTGGTGCTGGGCTGGGTCACAGGACCCTGCCCAGAGGGAACAGAGTGCCCACACTGTGGGTCCCTGCCTCACAGTTTCCTGCTCCTTCCAGGATTTAAACTGTAACATGAACCCTGGAGTAAGGTTGACTTCACACCTCCTGCTCTGAGGTTGTGCCTGAAAGTTCGAGCACCTCTGCTGAACCCTGCGGTGTCAGCGGAGAAGAATCTGATCTGATGTAACACTGCAGGGGAAGCTGCCACAACCACAGCTGGTCTAGTCAGACACAGGGCCCCAGTAAAACAAACCAGCGGCTATTGATCAGCTGGAAACACAAATGAGAAGTGCATGGGCCAACGAGCAAAATACACCCGAGTTCTGTAACAGAATGAGAAATTTTCTTTGCAGCCTTTGTCTTCTCATTTTTATAAGTCTGGCTCTGTCTCGCTGTGCCCTGCTCAGCACTCAGAAGGAGTTTATTCACGGGGTTTCTCTGCAGTCTGCTAAAAGATCTTCTCCAATGGATGCTGCTTTCCACTCTTTTAGAAATGATACAGTTCCCTGAGAGCCAGGGGTGCTCTACCAGGACAGCGTGTGACAAATTCTTTATGAGAGAATACATAATAAATTGAGGATTTTCTTTTATTTTGATTATTTAGTATTCAATATTTGCATTATGGAAGTGCCTGGAGGTTCCAGCTGAGATCAGTGTCCTATTATTCTAAGCCATGCATAAAAACATGGTCAGAGATGAGGAGTTTACCATCTAAATAGATGAACTGGATAAAGGGTGGGAGACAGGAAGCATCTATTATTCTCATTTCATAGCTGGAGAGCTTGGACACAGACAATTTAAGTGCCTTTCCCAGGAAAGCCAAAGGAGAAGGGCAGAAATCATCGAATGTCCAGGATCCCAGTGTAATACCCTGCTCATAACACACCACATTTCCTGCTTAAATATATCTTGCAACACTGTAATGAAAACAACAAATGTTTTTTTGGAATATTTTCCTTAAGACACACGAAATGAGAGGAGCAGCAGAAAGGTTACATGGCTACAAGGCACAACAATCCGAGGGGAGTGTTGGTGCCCAAAAGCCATTACAAGACATTGACACAGCAGCAGTGAAAATAATTTTTTTTTTCTCAACTGCTTGGCCTTACTGCCTGAAGAAGTATCTCCTAGAATATTCAGGTGTTCATAATGCAGAGGAAGATCAAAAATTGATAGACAAAAGCAATTAACTTGCCCCCTTCTCTAGCTTAACCAAAATGACTTTTTGTGTTTGAAACACCCAGTAAAACTATCCCTTGATGGGCCAGGAACTGCAGCCCCCCTTCCCATACACATTTTGCTGCAAAAGAACTTGGTAGCCCATCTGCTTCACACTTTCACGGACAATTATTTGACCTATTGGCATTAAAATAATTAATTCTTATCTCAGTTTTTCAGTTTAGCAGCATCTTGAACTAATACCTGGTGAGAACTAACGATGGAAGTCTCTCTGTAGTAGTTTTTATTTCAGAAAGGGGTTGTTTTTACAGGAAATGACTTTTCCCTAAGACATTGAAAAATCTATAGAGCAACTTTCCCTGTCTTTGAAAAAAATTTTTTTCAGAAGTGGGTTCCTATGATTTGCTCTTTGGTATCCTAAAAAAAATGTCTGAAGCTGCCAGGAAAGAGAACCATAAACACTTTGGAAACCAGGTAAATATTTTAGCTGCCAAAGTTTGGGTTTAGACACTTAGCTTTGGAAGAACTTTAAAGAAATCCTAGACAAGCATTTAATCGTATCTAGCATGGTCAGGAGAAATTTCTGGATGGGACAGTTTGAATAACAGGGAAGGATTGTTGATTCCCCTTGCCTTTCGTGGAGAAAACCCTCAGTGATGTGTGTGGCTGAATTTGGATCTAGAGGGTTTCTCCCCATAGACCTCTAAGACTTGAACGTGTGGGTTTTCATTTTCTCCCCCCCCCCCCCCCCCCTTAACTTTGTGTATTTTATTCCTATTTTCATCAGATAGAAGTGTGGCATGTTAGCAGGTGCTGCACCTGGAGAATGGATCAGTGCTGCAGAACTTGCTTCCCTGGGAGAGCCGTGGCCTCCCTTGCCATCTGTCTGCAACGTGCCAGGAGCTGGGGCTGGTTCCTCACTGGAATTCCATGGAGGAGCCAGTTCCCGTGGAGCCCTGGCTGCACTGGTATCTCCAGCACTTAAAAGAAAGGTCAGAGAGTCTGCAAGGATTAGAACTGAGAGTGCTCAGAAGCTCTGTGCTGTGCTTTTTTCTGAGGTGACTTTTCCCACGTTGCTCGGAGGCATTGGTTGCCCATCTCACCTCATCCCTCCGCAGACAGGGGCTGTTTGTCACCTGCTTAACCTTCTGCCTGCATCCCTTCAAGCCGGGCTCTTACGGCTGAGCTGGGCTCTGCTGGGTCCAGCCCAGGAGCAGCCTGAAGTCAGGCACATCTTCACCTTACCCTGCCAAGTGAAAGAGATGTTGGGAGGGAATTCATTCATCTCCTCACCTCCTCGTGCGCCTCGCTGGGGATTTGGCCGAGCCCAGCTGTGCCCTCCCTGCAGCTGGAGCAGGGCTCGGCCCCTGCCCCTGTTGAACATTAACTGTATCCCTGCCTGCGTGCAGAGGGAGGACCGGGGTTCGGCTGACAGCAGCGACAAAGAGCTGGCAGGGCTGAAAGATTCAATTTAACTTTCTTTCTCCTCCCCCGCTTCCATATGCGAGGGCACACAGCGCTGTTCCTGCTTTTGAAACTTGCGGGGCAAAGGAGCATTGGTGTCCTCATTTTCCTTCCTCCCTATTGATGTATCATTGCCAGGATGAAAAAGGACGTCTCAAGAGCTTTTGAAAAAAATGGGTGACTACTCAAGACATTTTATAAAGGAGGAAGAATGGGAGAGAAAATAGGACTCGGTAGGGGGTAGAAGGAGCCTGAATGTGTGCCTTGTCTGTCTATTCTTTCGCTTGAAACCTGGAGCTGTTGTTCCTATTTCAGTTCAAACTGTCACCTTTAGTTCATGATGGCTTTACTGCCCTTGCTCCTGAACCTCAACAGATTGGGGCTTATTTACCTATTCACACTCTGCTGTGGAACCTCATTAATAGGCTTATTAGCCACACCATTCACGTGCAGGAGGGCTCACAGAAAAGATCCCAGCCACTTTGAGAGGAGGAGGAAAAAACTGTAAAGAGATTATGCTCTCATTCAGCAGCCTAACTGCTATGAAAGGCTCCCTGGGCCCACTGAGATCTCTTGAAGCCTAAATATGATGACAGAATTGATCTCCCCCCCCACCCTTTTAATTCCAAACATGCTTCTGCTTTTCTCGGATTGAGGAGCTGGGCTGTTGTGGGCCACTTTAGGAGAATGTGGCTCATTTAAGAGAAAAGGCTGCTATTGATAGACTGCTATCTTTTCATCCTCCAAAAGAATAAATTCTGACAAGTGCTTCCAGACCTTGGAAATAGGTGTTCTGATTTGTCATTTTTAGTGGAATGTTTCCTTTTCTTTCAGAGTATGCAAAGATATCGATGAATGGGGAAAGGTATTGCAGCTTCCTGTGCTGGATAATAATTTATGTGAGAATGTGTTAACAATGTTTTCAATGGGCGATGGACATGCCCGGAGCTGGGAAAATTGGATCTTGACTGTGACATCTCAGCTTCTCAATTAGAACATTCAGATGTCTGTTGCTTTAGGAACAACAGAAAAAAAAAAAAAAAAAAAAAACAAAAACAAAAAAAAAACAAAAAAAACCCAAACAAACAAAAAAACCCCACACAAACAAACAAACAAACAAAAACACACCAAAACCTAAACCTGTGTTTCCAATCAATTACAAATTTGTCTGCCATTCCTCATAAAGACTGCAGTACTGGTGGGAAAATGCGTGCTGGGATGTAAGTACATTTTCTATAGAAAATTTGTTCTCAAGTTTTTGGTGTCTAGGAGTGTGTAAATAGAGTTACAGTATGATGTGTGGCCACAGTCCTTGAAAATCCCCTTGATCAATACTGCACACAACATATAAAATGTACAGTAGAGCTTAAATAAAGTAACATTAAATTGATCAACACTGATTAAATTTGAGGCAGCCACCATGTATTGATTTTGTTGTCAAGCTAACTCTACACAAGCAAGCATTACACAGACCCCATATTCAAAACCTTTTAGTTGATGGTACCTAAAGCAAATGTTTTATTAAGCAAGGATCAGGCTAAGCTGTTTTGAATTTTGAACACCCGTATTATACAGTTTTAAATCTGTGTGTCCAAGCAAATGATGTTTGCATAACTTTTCGACAACTTTTCCCATTTGGGTACCACACAGACAGGTATTAAAGGTGCACTGCCAGACCAGTTCACGAAGCAGTTGGAATTAGGCTTTGAACTGAAACACTCCTGAGGGTCATTTCTGGAGTGGGTGTTATCCAACCATCCTCTCTAGACGGAGCTGGCAACAGGCCAGCCATGGCTTCTGAGCCAGAAACACTTCAGGAGAGTTTCGGGGCAGGCTGTTGAGATGGTACCATTTTGGTGTGAGGATGCAGGTGCTGCCCAGTGCCGGACTGGCAGTGCCGCAGCCCAGGCTGAACCACTGCGGAGGTACGTGCCGCGCTCCCCATCTTTCCCTTCCAACCCGCTGGAAAACTTTCAGTGGAGCAACCGTTCGGGAGCTGCGCGGGGTTCCTCCCCTGCAGCCCTGCGGTCGCCGCGGGATGCGCTGCCCCGCTGTCCCGGGCAGGCAGCGGCCAGAGCGGGGGCTGCCCCGCGCCCCTCCTGCCCCTCTCCGGTGCTGCCGAGCGCGCCAGGTCCGCGCCGCGGGGGCATCCGCGACCCCCGGGCAGGGTAGGGGCTGCCGGCTCCGCACCTCTGCGGGCCGGGCGGGGGAAGGGGCTCGGCGGCGATTGGCAGAGCGCGGCAGCGCCGTCCAGGAAACGGCTCGGGTTGCAGCGGGGGGAGTGACCGGGGGAGGAGGAAGGAGCCGGAGGAGTGCGCCGAGAGGGGGAAAGGGGGGAGAGAAAACCCACCTCCCACCCGAGGCGGCTGTCGGCGTGACAAAGCTGCGGCGGCTCGGGGCGGGCGGCTGGATGGAGCGGAGCGGGACCCGCGGCGCGCTGCTCGGCGATGCCCGCGCGGGGGAGGAGGCAGCTGGCGCCGGGCACGGCGGGCTCGCCCCNGGGGGAAGGGGCGGCCCCGGGGCAGGGCTGGGGGTCCCGCCGCGCTCTCGGCGCCGTGTGGCCAGTGCAGGGCTCGGGGGGGCCCGGGGCGGGCTGTGCCGGTGATCGGGGCTCGGGGGTGCCCGGGGCGGGCTGTGCCTGTGCGGGGCTCGGTTCTGCGGGTCGGTTTGTGGTCACTCGGTCGCCGTTGCGGTGCGGGGGGAAGCCCGAGCAGCAGCGCTGTGTCGCTGCTTTGCCCGCATGCCGGTGGGTGCACGGGTGTTTCTGGGGATGGTTCCAGCGGTGACAGCCGGGCGGGCAGCACGGGTGAGGAAGGGGGGCTCGTCCCCGGAGGAGCAGCCCCGGGTCGGAGCCCGGCGCAGCCCGGTCCTGCCCCGCCGTGCTGCGGGAGCGGGGCCGCGGGGCACAACCGCCCCGTCTGAGATAAGGGGGAGAGAAATCGTCAATGAAATATATATTTAAATGCAAAACGGTCCCTTCAAACTGGGACCCATTATGCTTTTGGTGTGAAACGCTATCAACATTTAAAACTTCATTGTCTCCTTTGTACCAAATCCCTGTAAATCTTCCACTAGCCTTTTCTCATTTTCATCTGAAAAGCCTGTTTGGGCTGAATAGACAGCAATCAGCAGCCTCTGGACTTCTCCCTCTCTCTGGAATGTCAATTAAAATGCAGATTTCCCCCCCCCCC